>NDGM010156111.1:0-14133 GCA_002564305.1 Octomys mimax | reverse complement strand
AGCACCACATGCCAGCCAGCCCTGCCCCCAGGTGGGCTGAGCTGGCCACACACACACACACACGCAAATAAATGTTTTTAATTTTTAAAAAATGTGCTGAATTCTCAGACCAAATTGTGTGCATCTTTGTTTATTTGATGTCTTTGAATAGAGACTACATGCAAAGAATTCCATGAAATGGCACGGAGCTTAATTTTTCTTTTTTTAATGTATTTAGTACTGGTTCTGCAGGGTCTACAGGGTCTTACCAAGTAGATCAGACTCTTAATGATCCTCCTTTTTTTCAGCCTCCCAAGCACTGGGATTACAGGCATGCACCACCATGCCCAGTCTCAATTGCCGTCTCAGTGCACCCCGGGGGTGGGGCTGGCACGCATGCCGAGGATAGAACCCCAGTCCCTGCATCTGCCTAAGCAGGCGCATGAGTCCGCTAAGCTATCTGGCTGGACCTGAAAGCTTCATTTTTAATATTGTATATATGAAAAATTAATCTCCCACAACTTAGTTGTTTCAAACTATTTATATTTTGAGACCCTTTATCATTTTTTATTAAATGTTAGCACCAAGTGAACAGGGCAGGAGAATTCTATGTGAAAACGCATCTTCAATCCCATCCATACTAAGAGGAACAAATGGGGCCAAGAAAGGAAGCTCGCTGGCACATGGTAACATGTCAGTGCTTGCGTGCATTTCTGTGGACATTAACTGTAAATGCACCAGTGTTCGCGGCGTGTTCCGGATGGCGTCCTACTCCCAGTTCTGTAGCAATTTGAAGAACGTGCACTTTTCTCTCCCCACCTCTGTGTCCTTGTCTGGAAATAGCAGCGCACATTCAGGAGATCTCTAACCTATCCTGCTGCCACTGACAAGTGTGGGCTCGGAAGCCATGCAGTTCATAGTTTTATTTAAGTAATTATTTCTACTGTCATTCAGTGTTGGAAATGGTTAACGACTTACAGTTGAATCTCCTCTTATCAGAGAGAGAAATTGAAACTCAGAGGTGACCAGTGGTGTTGGCAAAGAACATACAGCATATCCAGGCAGAGCTGTCAGAACCCAAGTCAGGTTGCTATTCACCATGTCTTTTCCAATTTCTATAAATTTAAAAGACCTGTTATTCCCATTATTGATGTGGTGGCTTATGGGGGATCTGTTCAAATTCTCCTTCCCATCTTTCTGTAGATTCTGCATATGACAGGAAATTTTCAAAAATATTGCATAATTTTATTAACATTGATTAAAATTGGCTATGTATTAAGTTCTCCCAAGTATAGTCACCCGAGTAATCTTGATATGCTAGTGATGATGATAGATATGCAAAGTAAAATCAACTGCCCTTCATTGATAAGAATGAAAATAAGGTGGTGAAACATTTAGTAGGAAAACAGTGCTTAGAGTTCTTATTAAATATGTAACTACTAACTGTATCACTGCAAAATCTTTTTCCTATTGTCTTTTTCAAAGTAACCAGTTCAGTGGTTTGTAATGATGACTATATGTTTCAGTCTTTCTAGGTTTGTCTCTAGAGAGTATATCTATTGGAATAGTTTTGACGCTATGTGAAATTGCTGTGCCAACATACTGGCCTCATTATGCTGTTAAATTAGAATACAAAGGAAAAGCCATGATTTGAAGACAGAAAGATAGTCAAATGCTATATCATCTTTTGTTTAGAGACTAGCAAACACTGGAGGTTTTGACCCATTGCTTCAGGATGTAGTCAGGTTGTTTTGGACAAAGAAAAAAACTCAATTGAGCTCATTTAAACAGTGAAATCATCGAAGGAGTAACTACACAGAATAATTCATGTACCCCAAGATCTGTAAGTATAGTTGGCCTCACAAGAGCCTGCAAGCCCCAGAAGGCTTAGACCCTCTCCTCACTGTACATGTGGCTGCCCTACCACGATGCTTCCCATACGCTCTTGGTTCATTGTACCCTTTAGACACTTGCAGAGGTCCAAGGAGTTCAGCAGCAGATGGGTAGCCCAGACTCTGCCCCGTCAGATCAGCTCTGGCCTGCAGGGGAGTCTGAAGCCCGGAGTGCTGGGCCTGCTGGAGGTGCTGGGACAGGCCTAGGATGGAGGAGCTCGTGGGCTAGTCACGTGTCCCACACACATTCAGGGAAATATGTCAGTTAATCTTACGTGTTGACCACAGCATGTTTCTCAACTACTTGTTTTATTACATAGTATTTTCATTCTGTCGTCTAAAAAATAACATGTGATCTGGCAGTGCTGTCATTATCATACGTGTGAGTGATTGGATGCCATTAAGAAGGAATTCATACTCAGAAGCTCATGTCCAGTCTTTATGATGATGACTTGCTTAGAAGTCACCAGTGTACTCTCGTTTGATTGTGCCCTGTGGTGCCATGGGTTCCATGTTGTCTGGACAGAGAGACATCTACTTCATACAGAACGAGCACTTACATTTTGGAGATAGATTGATTGGTGTCACATTGTGTGACATTTCATCCTCTGTCATGCAGAATGGATGCCCTCAGCCTTTGACACTTGACCTGCCCTATTTATTTAGGGCCACATCCTTCTGCTAAATCTAGAGAAGGAAAAAAAAACTTTGGATGGAATAATTTTTATAAAGAAGTTAGAACAAATTTACATAAGCAACAGCTCAAAACATGCTTTATAATTACATATAAGCAGATGTACATGAAGATAAAGAGTGCTGACAGCAAATCAAAATCAGAAATGAAAATCTCCAAGGAACCAAACATTTTTATCCTTCCGTTGTTTAGCCTAATACTAGTTCCCAAGGCAAGTCCAATCCAGATAGAATCTTACTCAGAAAGCCCAGTAAACAGCACCAGAAAGCCTCTCTCCATACTTATTTTTCACACAGAAAGGCCTTCCCCTGTATCTGTGTTTACTTCTGGTCTTCAACTCTTTCTCCTGTGTCATATCCCAGTAGGAGATTTCAGGGAGGTGGACACATTTTCCAACAGTGACTGTGTATGTGTTTAGCATTTTACATATAATATTCCATTTACTCTCAATGGTTAAATGAGCACCAGGACACTGAGCTCTAGAAATGTTACTTCTCTGTGTCCCCTAATAGAGTATGTATGAATAAAATTCATTTACCCTCCCTCTTTTTCCATATTAAATTGTGAAGGAGGCTCACCCAGCGAAGGGGTATCAATGATTACTGCATGGAATATGGACAATATGACAATCAATGCCATTACTGTATTAGATGACAAATGAAGCATTTCTCACAGAATGAAAACACTAGAAGACAATATATATTTTCTGTGTTTGCCTAGACGGGTTTGGGCCCAAGAGTAACCTTCGCAGGCCTCACTTTCCTTGTTCTCTTTGTCTTATCTATCTCTGCACCTCCCTACACTTTATACACTTGCCCTCTGCATATTATACCTTAGTAAGAATAGCAGGTGCAATAATTGTAGAAACATAAAACACACATACCCGTAAGCATTCATGGCCTGTTTGTTTGGGATCCGAGACTTAGGATCTCCCATCTCTTTCCGTGCCGACTCATCAGTGGCTGGCTGGTCTCTGAAATTTAGTAAGCACTCAATAAATATTTATCAGCTGAGTAAACAAAAAAGTGAGCCAGATCGCACAGCCGAGCAGACCGCGAAGCCTGACCCGGACTGAAGCAGTGCTTTTGCGTTTGGTCCTCTGGGTCTACCCCTGGAGACTGAGATGGGGAACCCCTTCCCAGGAACAGCCTCTGGCCTTGTCGTGTGTTACCCCTGAGTTAATAACAACTATCAGAAACTCAGAAAACCTGGGCTCTTGCCCGCCTTCTCATCATCATGAAGTTCTCGTGGGAAGTAGATTTAAACCTCGGCACCTGTTTCTTCAAAGCCAGATTTTCAGAACAAGCACAGAGCATCATGACTGAGGTTAAATGGGAGAAAATAAAGGAAAATAAAAAGGGCAGTGGGTAAGCTGGGCTGCCGTCCTGTGCCTCTGACCCCAGCACCTTCCTTCTGTCTTCCTCCTAGTCGGTGAATTTCTGGTACGTGCTGGTGATGAGCGACGAGCACACGGAGCGGCGGGCCCCGCTGCTGCTCCTCCTGGGCTGGGGGCTGCCGTCCCTCGTGGTGATCCTGCTCATCGTGGTCCTGAGAGGGGTCCATCAGCAGGGCATGCCGCAGATCTACGGCCTCGTTCACGGAGACCTGTGAGTACCCGCAGGCACTTCTGCTTTCTGCAGCTGTGCTTCCTGCCATTGCTTGAGATAAGAATTGCTCCTCTCGAGCTCCGGTGATAGGTGCGCTGGTGCACCGGACAGCACCCCGTGAGCGGCCTGTGGCACAACTTGGTTGGTCAGATCACGACAGGCAGCCGCGTGTGGCAGGATGCAGGTGCTTGGGAAGTTGGGTACACACTCAGCGAGAAACTGCAGTACGGCACATTGTTTCTGGGATCCTGAGATCCCTGAAGATGAAAAGGAAGATGAAGTCGGAGTGAATGCGGTGCATGCACAGTACTCGGGAATGCGGCCGTGACTTCTTACGCATGCTTATTTGGTTTTGTTTTGTCTTACTGAGGCAGGGTCTTGCTGTGCAGTACAGGCTGGCCTGAGCTCACTTTGTAGCCCAGGCTGGTCTCGAACTCACAAGGATCCTCCTGCTTTAACCTCCCGAGTTCTGGGATTACAGGTGTGCACCACCATGCCCAGCAATGCGCTTTTTTCTTTTTTTTTTTTGGGGGGGGAGGGGGGCCTTAGTTTTTTTGGCGTAACTGGGGATTGAACTCAGACCCTTGCACTTGCCAGGCAAGCGCTTATTCCACTGAGCCAACAACATGCTTGTTAAAGTGACTTTGTCATCTTGAAACCTAACCCTTGCTAAGTGACATGCGTAGAACCCTGACTGAATTTCCAATCTGCTATTTCGTAGCTTGGAGGAGCACTTCTCATGCGTTCAACATGCAGAGAAAACAGAGCAAAACTTTTGTAACAATAAGGCTTACCCAGCTCTGTTGACATAATGAAAATAAGAGAAAAAGTAAAATTCTAAATAAGAAAAAATAGTCTACTCATAGTTTGTATTGCTCCGCATTGGCAGTGCTTGGGGAGGGGGGGAGGGAGCTGTGGCATGCGCAGAAGGCACCTCAGCTTCCTTCTCCCCGCCCCTTCTCCCCACCTCTCCCTCCGCCTCTTGAGAAGCCCTGGATCCTCCCGTAAGGTGGAGAGGAGGGGGCAGGACAGTGTGAACACTGCGCCTTCTCGGGGGCAGCAGCCTCCTTGCAGCTGGAGGGAGGAAGGACGCAGGCTTGTGGCCCCCCACCCCACCCCGCTGCTCTTGCTGCCTTCTGCCACCTTGGAGTGTTGCTCTGGAGCGTGTCACCCTGCTTGGAACCAGCCCACTGCGGCCTGAGATGGCCCCAGCCTGTGAGCCTGACCAGTCTCTCCCCCTGTAACTTTGGGTGTTGGGTATTTTGTCTCAGCAATGAGAGAAAAGTAACCAAGACGTCAGCTAAGTGATATATATATATATATATATATATATATATCTGATTTTAATATTATTCAATTATTAGACTCAAAGTAACAACTTTTTAAGTATTAAGGACTCTTTAATTCACATGCTGTTTCTCCATAATTCCCTATGAATTCATTTGAGTTTTAAAGAATTCTATATTGTAATATCACTTCAACCTCAGTATAAGTATATAAATTGGCACATATTTATATTAAAATGTTGTGCGCATGCTGTTTTCCTAGAGGTTAGGGCACAAGTTGTGGTTCTGAGAAGTGGATAGTAGCGCACCTGTCGTGCAGTGATTAGTTTGGAATTATAGCAGCTTTCCTTTTGGTGAAGAGGTCTGTCTAACTCAATTTCTAGTGTATTAATATATGGAAACTTATTTGTAAGAAATTATTGTCATATTTAAGGTTATATTGCTTTCATTAAAAAAAAAAAAAAGCTTAGCCCTTCTTTCTTTTCTCCTTCCCCCATCCCAGTTGTTCCCTCCTTTTGAGCAGTTTTTTTCCCTTTCACAATATCTACTGTACATTTTAGATCTTTTTTACTCTTCTAGTTTCTTGCACTAGGGAGCCAATATGATGTTTACACGTGAGGATCTTGTGTATTTCACTTACGAAAATGCTGACTAGTTGTATCTACGTATAAAAACCTCGAGTTTATCTTTCTCTATAGCTGAGCAACACTCCATTGTATATTATATACATACACATGACAGCTAAGATAATTGTATTACTAATTTGTACTAGTTCATTGAAAGGAACAGTTAGTGCTTATATTAACTGATCCATGTCACATGCCTGTATCATGCCTAATGTGGTAATCTACTGTGAAGATAACAATATGCAGTATAACAGCCATTGATAATTTGATGTCACCTTGTTTGGAAATTCTGTATTATCTTATTGTGTGTGTGGGTTTTTTTTTTTTTTTCTCTTTAAAAAAAAAAAAGCAGTGACCTGCTTTTGCAATAGCTGAAAAACAGTGTGAATTCTTTCCAAGTATTTTGGAAGACTGTACACATGGAGTCAGCCAGACAAAAATTTTCTAAATTACACAGTCATTTTCTTTCACACATAAAGAACTATTCATATTTCCCACTTCTAATTCATCGGTTTGTTTTCTTCTATTCATTTTTTTCATTTCCTCTAACTAACCATCTGTAATGTCTGCTAAGATCTATAGTGACATATCCTTTTGACACTACTAATGTGTGTCTTCTCTTACTTTTTTAATCCTTCTTTCTTGATCCATCTTTGTGGGGATTGTTCAATATCGTTCTTTCCCAGAGCCGACTTTTGATGTCTTGCTGTTACTTTTATGTTTCTGTTTTTAATTCCATCAATTTCTATGCTCCTCTTTTTAAATTTTGTTAATTTTAACGTTTGAGTTCTGGCTTCCTTTCTAATTTCTTAAGATAGATGTGAAAATGCTTGAGCTTGTGCCTCGTCTAATACACAGCAGTGTGTGCTCCCTGCTTTCGCTAGGCTACAAGCTTTGAAATATGGTATCTTCCCGATCACTCAGAAATATTTCCTAATGTTCACTGTGATCTCTTTTGCCTATGAATTTCTGAGAAGTCTGCTGTTTCATCTCCACACAGAGGTGTTTGACCTCTTAGGCTGTCTTTTTTAAAACCGATCGCTGACTTTACTCCAGCCACGGTGCCTTGTCCACGTGACTTCAGTTCTTCAGCCTTGAGACTTGTCCTTTGTCACTGTCATGAGTTAGCACTGGTGTGTTACAAACAGCCCAGTACAAATCTACCCCTTTCTCTGTCCCTCTCTGCCCACTTCTAAGAATTTCACTCACAATAATATGATTATAAAACTTAAGATTCTTGGAGGTCACTAAATAATGCTGAAAGCCTCAACATTTTAAATGCCAATGAGGCACGTCAAATCTTATGAGAAAGGTATTTTCAGACTGAGGAGATAGCTCAGTGGTCTAAGCCCCTGCCTGGCAATCACAAGGACCTGGGTTCGATCTCCAGTGCTGCATGCCATGCTGGCCCAGGAACTCCGGGCACACTGTTCAGGCCACCAAAATTGGGCATGGTGGTGCATGTCTGTAATCCCAGCGCTGGGAAGGCTGAGGTAGGAGGATCACTACAAGTGTGAGCTGCATAGCGAGACCCTGTACCACATAAATAAACAAGATTTTTAAAAAAAAAAAATTTTAAAAAGGATATTTTCTTCTATGTGTATAAATGATCAAATTCAAGTTTAGTAAGACCAATGGATTTCTTAATCTAGATTTAAAACACTGAAGCAGATTTGGAAAAAGGCCCAAAGAATCATAAAACTTTAAATGTACTTTTTTCCTATGTGGAAAGTCAAGACAGCGGTCTACTGACTGTCGCAGAGCCAGGTGATCCTATAGATATACAGGAGTGATACTCGGAGTTATAAAAGAAGGTGCCCATATCACATAAGGGAGTAGGGCTTACCTGCAACAAAGACAAAAGCCCACGTAGCCTATGCGTGGGTGCTCGCTGCTGTGCTGACCAGCTCGCTGATGGCTGTCCCAGGAGCCATGCGTGAGTCTGTGAGGCAGGCACTCATTGTCTGGGAGGTTCCTTCTGACTACTGCATGTAACCAAGTACACTGCTGACCTCAGCACGCAGAGTGCCAGGGAGAGGATGGGACTGACACTGCGTCAGACCAGGATGGAGCGGCGAAGAATATGGTTCTGAGCACAGGGCCAAAGTGGGGAGCGCGGCATTAACCTGGGACCCCAATCCTGTGGTCCTGAAACATCCGGCAAATGGGAACAGGGTCAGAGATGTGCTGAGAGAGCAGAGGGGAAAGATGTTCTGCGCTTGAACATAGCGTCTAGGGAAAAAATCTCATGAATATAGAGAATCCGGGCTTGTGTGAGGACTGGGGAAAGGAGCAGCTGTACACATGCAGAAGAGGCCCGCTGTCAGCGTCTCTCCAGGGTTTGCTAGGTTGGGGCACGTGATTGACAGCCTGTGGGTGTGTAGCTGCGGGCACACGTGCGCGCACACACAGTACACAAAGATGTACGCACAGAAATAGCAACGTGAAGCCAGCATGTTCCATAGAGCCCCACCTAAAACACGGAGCCCCGCAAGTCCTCGACCCACCGACTCTGAGGGGGTTTGTAGCTCTGTCTTCCTCGCCTTCCTGCTCCTGTGGCGCCTCGGGCAGGGCTCTTGTGGGAAAGCCTGTGGCCTCCTCAGGTCCTTGCTGATGTGACTGCAGGTCTAGGCCTGCACAGGGCCTGCTGGACTCCCAGGAGCATGTCAGAGCTTTCATGACTATCTTCTGCCCTCAGTTTCTGTCCTGTCAAGTTTTTTGTTGCTGTCTTCTGGCTCTGGAGGCCATGATGTTAAATTACTTACCCTTAATTATTGTTAGCAGAAACCCGACTGTCTGTGTCCCCAAGCCCAGGGTCAGACTCCTCAGCGCCACCCTCTGACATAGGACCAAACAAATGGCCCTGCAGGTCCGGGCTTTTTGGGCAACAAGCTTGGGGAAGAGCTCCGACTCCACTCACTCCTCAGGTCCAGAGCTCTGCAGGGAGCAAAAATGTGGGCTGCTGTTTCCCAACGCTTCGTGCATCCAGAAAACAGACGGACTGGGCAAGCCAACCCACCGCAGAGCCTGCTTCCTACCAAGAGCTGGTTCTTCCTCATTCTCCCTTCCCTTCCCCCACTGCTCTCTCCCTCCCTCCCTCCTCCTCTCCCTTCCCCCTTTTTCTCCCTCACACCAAAGTTAGAAAGGAATTTACCCATGCCTTTCTGTAGCACTTATAAGTGTGTTTGAATTTTTTTAATTGTAACCTCTAATGACCTTGGAATTTCTCTTGCTCTGGCACAGTACATGGACGTTTCATCTAATTTTCCGTTGCCTATCCAGTTGGTCCATTACTGTGTATTGAAAGCATTAATTTACATCTCATTTTTATGCCAAGGAGTTGAGATACTACCTTTATCATATACTGGGCTTACTTGCGAACTTGGGCCTGCATCTGTGCTTTCCACTTTTCTCTAACCTGTTGGTATACTAGTCTAACAGGTTTTTTGTTTCTTTGTTTCTTGTTCTCATCTTTTTGAGTCAGGGTCTCACTGTGCAGTCCAGGCTAGCCTGGAACTCACAGTGATCCTCCTGCCTCAGCCTCCCAAGTGCAAGTATTGCAGGCGTGTGCACCACCATACCCAGCCTACTTGAAAGTTTTAATTATGGTTTTTACTAGGCTTTAATAATAAAAAGTGTATTTCTCCCTTTCTCTTATTTTTTTCACATTCAGTATGTTGCTGCTGATTCCTATATGTTGACTTCTAAAAAATAAACTCAGTTATCTAACTGTAAGATCGTTTCTCAGTATCTTGTGTACTAGCATTGAATTTATACTTTAGCTAACTGGGAACTGCTGTCTTCATTATACTGAATCGGACTTTCAAATGAGTGGTCCGTCATCATTTACGCCAGTCTAGTTGCCTGGCCTTCAACACTCTTTCGCAATCTTTAAAGAGATTTGGACATAGCTTGTTAATATATTATTATAAATGTCGGTTTTTCTCACTGCTGTGTCCTATGTTTATCATATAAAACGCAGGCCCTTGGCTTTTGTATGTAGATTGTACCTTCTTCTTCAATCAATGATGTTCTGGAAATTTTGGATGATGCTATTATATTTAAATGTATTTACCTGTAGTGTAATGTTGTGCATACTTTATTCAGTTGAGAGATGTCTATCAATTCCTGTGTTCTGGGGTGTTTTTATTGTGAATGGGTATTGAATTTTGTTAAAGCTTCCTCAGCATTTGTGAAGACTGTATGATTTTTCTCAGACTGATTAATATGGAATAAGTTATAATTGAATGGAACCAGTCTAGCACCTCAGAAAAAATTCTTCTTTCATCATTGTGTTATTTTCCTAACATGGACTTGGGCTATCTTTGCTTATATTTTACTTAGTTTTATTGAATCACTGTAAGTAAAGTCTCAAATCTTCTTTCTGCATAGAGTCCTCATTGGGTTTAAACAGGAATGCTTGACTTGCTTCATAGAAGGGCTTGAAAGGCTTTTCTTCCCTCTTCTGGAGCATAGATCTTTGAAGTTTTGGTAGAATTCCCCTATGAAATACTTGAATCTCCTACTTTTTTTGTTGTTGTAGGGTAGTCTCTTAATAATTTCCTCTAATTCACCTACAACAGTTGTTCTGCCTAAGCTCTCTAAATGAATGGAAACAGTCATCTATCTATATTTGCCTAATAGCGTACCCACTTCGTTTGGATTTTAAAATGCAGTTGCACAGGGACCTGCAAATCCCCATCGGCCCTTCATGACAGAGCCATGACCATGACATTCCTGTCTGTGACCTGTTCTGCCAAAGGCCAATGCTGTGACCGCATGCCTGGCACTTCCTTGTAGCCGTTGATAGATCGTGAAGGCCAGGTTTCTGACTGGCCTCATGATGTGCCCAATATGTATTTTTCGAAGCTCACTTTGAACAGTTAAAACAATCTTTGTATTCCCTGTGTTTTCCCACGGCAGTTAGTACCTCTAAAATACTAGCAAAACATTCAGGTTCATGAAAGTTGCCATAAGACAAAGGTGAAAATTTCCTATGAGCAATTTAACATTTAGGTTTAAAAAACCTTCTCAGGTCATTTCCTCATCAGACTCATCAGAGAAATTCATAGATACATTAATCCCTGCCCTCTCTATGAAGAATCCATTGAATACTTGAAATAAAATGTCAGACCCAGTTCTATAGTGCCCGCATTTGGATAAACCCATAGATTATTTAATACTCACTTAACTCCCACCTCCAGTATTCTCCTGTTAAAGGAGGTAGCATCATCAGGTTGCTTAATTTAGTAAAAAAAAAATTTACTCAGTGCTGTTGGCCTCTTGACATGGGTGAATAAGCTCCCATAGTGAGCTACAAGCCAGAACGCCCTGCTTTCTAGTACACAAAGTGTTCATTCAGCTCTTCACTAGATGCGCTTAATACCTGGGGCTCACAGACACTCACCTGCAGGGGCCTCCATGTGAGCTGTTCTAAGCTCACCATATGGATCGTTGGTGTGGCCCTAGAAGTTCCCTTGGCTGGGGGACAGTGGCTTTTGGCAGGGACTAAGGAGGTAGATCTGCCTGCTGTGCTCCTGCCATGTGACTGACCATGCTACCTCTCTTCTGTGAGCTTGAGGTTCCACGCCTGTGCTCCAGGATGTGGCTTAGGCGGAGAGGGTGTGCCTGGGGGCCAGCAGGGAGGAGGCGCCAGCCACGCCTGCTATGAGTGTGTGCCTCACAGGCAGTGTGATCGCAGAATGCAGGCAATGCGCATTATTTTCCCTATGCATTCTGAAGAGATGCTTATCATTTCACTGCTTCCAGTTATTCAGAAACTAGTTTTATTTATTTCCTTTTCTTGTTTGGATTGCAAACACTATACACCTTAGTTCTGAAACACAGACTCTTCTATCAACCCTGGGTTTGTTTTGTTTTTATCATAAATGAGAGTGAAAATGCCTCTCAAGGCTACACTCTTTAGCTACACTGTCTTAATTCAGGCATCTGTCATGAAATAGGGTGCAGTGGGCATCTACAAACATCTATAAAGTACATTTCTACACACAACAAAAATAAGTTGCTGACTGCTAAGGTCTATATCTAGCTGCCTGCTCGAGCCTCATACAATCACAGAGTGCTCTGGGAGTGCCTGCACCACAGGGGCGCCGTGCTCCCCTGGGGGGAGCCCACTGGTATGTTTAGAGCTGAAAGTGCAGTTAGAGGGGGCCTGGCTGGAACTCGGAGTGGCTCTGTGCGCTGGAGCATGCGACACCCTCCCCAGCCTCCCTTCTCCCTCTCTGCTTCCGGGCACCATGAGGTGAACAGCTGTCCCCTGCTGGGCCCCTGTGCCCTGCTGGCCCACCCTGCAGCCAGCACACAGTGGCCTGACCCATGAGCCAAGGTAACCCTCTCCTCCCACACGCTGTGGGCACTGAGTGTTGTCTCAGCAGTGGGGAAGGTGACCACACCACCAGCCCACTATCTTGTACTTCAGTAGTTATTTGTTGAACAGTTTTCTGTAACAGCATGCAGTCCATCGCATATTATCTTGTACTCCAAAGATGTATTTTTAAATCAACTCTCCTGTGGATTTTACACTATTCTTCCGATTTTTTTAGAATATTATTGTAATGATTATGCATGTGTTTTAGTCTGTTTTGCATTACTGCAGGGAAACACCCCAGGCTGGCTAACTTTACTGTCTCCCACAGTCTCAGAGATTCCAGCACACAACTCTGGAACCAGCTAGGCTCTGCTGAGGGCCACCTGGACCGCAGCGTCCCATGGCTGGAGCATGCGCATGTGGACGAAAGCGCATCCCAGACCAGACCCCAAAAGCCAGACACTGTCCCGTGCCCATAGCAATGGCTGCTCAAGCCGAGGCCGGAAGAGCACCTGAGCCAAGAGTTTCAGACCAACCTGAGTAACAAAACAGGACCCATCTCAAACCAACACACAAAACAAAAGCCAGGAAACCTCCCAAGAGATGGTCCTCAGCCCTCCGCATGGCGTGTGACCTCCACTAGGCCTCCCCTCTTAAAAGGCCCACTACCTCCCAGAACTTACCCTGGGGACCAGGTCTTCCACACATAGGCCTCAGGAAGGACACACACCCCGCCCAACCACAGCAGTGTGTGTGTCTTCACACATTCGTGCTCAAATTTTTCATGCATAAATGTTAAGCGTGGAAGAGCATGGTGAAAAGATACACATATTATATAGTTATTATATTTGTTGCACACATATACATGCGCTTGTATAATTTTTTTACTCTTCAGGAAAGATATCATTCAGATGTCTTCCCTGGAAGTTACGTCTAGCCACGAACTGTGGCAGAGCTTGCTGCCCACGTGCTTGCCAGCTTTTATTTTCACTTCTTCACTTATTAGCTATGTCCTAATAACTCCATTTATCAAGCACCAGCTGCTATGCCAAGTGTGTGCCCTCCTTTATCCTTGCACAACCTGTGCGTGTGCATCTCTTTGCATAGATTTGTTTAGTATTTTTATTTCTTTTTGAATTGCTTGCTCATTTCCATGCACTAACTTTCCTGCGTGCTTCTGTTTTCTAATGATCTGAAGAGTGCTTTTTCCTCTTTTTTTGGAGGTAAGACAGTGGGCTGTGTTAGGGCTATTAAAATTTTTGTCCTCTTTGAATCTTCATTTCTCCATTAACAATGGGCAGCTTTCCCCTGCCCATTTTAGAGAAGTTTACATTTTAATATACAAGGTGAGCCTTTATGTGATATCAAATTATTGCAGAAGATTAGTTTAAATGTTTTGTGTTGCTAATTAAAATTTCCAGCTATACTAATGACATAGGTAATGCATTGAGAGCATTACAAGTGGTCACTCAGTCAAAACAGCGAAACTGCGCCTCACTCAAGAATCTCAGGCTGCACTTATCTTATTTATTAACCAGAGGCAGCATCAGGAAAACTAATGATTACTTTCTAATACAAAATCCTAATAACTTAGTCATTTGAAATATCAAGAGGAATAAAGAATTAGGAAATAGGTTATTGTAAAACCGCAGGAGGTAGAATTGTAATGATAGACATTAGTGAAGTTGCATTTTGTCTTTCTTCTTTTCTTTAAAAATTTT
>NDGM010155912.1:0-12069 GCA_002564305.1 Octomys mimax | reverse complement strand
GCAAGATGTTCTGCTCCTGGACTAGCTGGGTGGTTCTGTCCCCTACACTCTCTGCAGGAATTGTAGCTGCAGGGTTTCACCTCTGGCCTGTATGCCAGGCCTCAGCTGAGTCTGGAGGGGACAAAGTGGAGTAAGGTGGAGAGGCAGCTCTCCCACTCACTCACCGGGCCTGGGCTAGGACTGGATCTGGGGGTCTCCAGAACGCAGCAGAAATTCTCACTGGGCAGGCAGGGTTGGGTGGGGTGCTGCGGAGTGGTGGTGGTGGGCGTCCCAAGCGGGTGGAAGAGGGTCTCACCCATGCTGTGCCTGGGCTGGCACCGGCAGGTGGCACTGGCGCAGGGTAGCCAGAAGCTCTCCCATGCACTCACTGGGCGTGGGCTAGAACTGGATCTGAGAGTCCCTAGAACGAGGCGGAAATTCTCACGCTGCGGGCGGGTTGGGAGCGGTGCTGCGGAGTGTTGAGAGGAGTCCCAAGGGGGTGGAAGAGGGTCTCACCCACGCTGTGCCTGAGCTCCCACCAGCAGGTCCCGCTGGCACAGGGTAGTCGGAAGCTCTTCCACACACTTACTGGGCCTGGGCTAGGACTGGATCTGGGGGTTCCCAGAATGCAGCAGAAATTCCTACTCGGGGGGCCAAGGGGGTGTTGCGGAGTGGTGGGGGGCGTCCCAAGGGGGTACAAGGGCATCTCACCCACGCCGTGCCTCTCTATAGGTATTTGTTGCTCTTCAGTTATTTTAAACTATTTTACTTCTTTTTCAAAAAATCTGCTTTTTCTCATAAATAAAATTACTGGCCTGATAGGTTTTATTACTTCATTTGTTTTAATATATTGTAAGACAGATTTTAAACTTTTCTCACCAGTTAGCCAATTGTTTAGATCTGGAATATACTTAACCACCTCCCTGTCCTAGTTAACGCCCCCTTTTTCATTTTTAAAGAAATCGGGATGTCAGGTTAATTCCTTTGAGCATTCCCTTTTTCTTTCTTAAATTCTATGATTCTGATGTTGTTTTGGTCACTTTCCATCACTTGGACAAACGTCTGATCCCACAACTTAAAAGAGAGGTTTAACTTGGTTCATGGTTTCGGGGGCTGAGTCCATGGTACCCTGGCTCCAAAGTAGAAGCCACACTGTGGAGGGCAGGGAGAGGACAGCTGCTGTCCTCATGAGATGCAGGAAGCAGAAATGCAGGGAGCCAGGACTCCACCAGGGGGGGTCCACCTTCCATGGCTTGAGCCCCGTGGCCCACCTCGTCTAGCCAGGCCCCGCTTCCTAACAACGTGCTTGGCTATGGATGAACCCACCAAGGAGTATGGAGGTCCACGATCCAGGCGCCTCCCAGGAAGCCCTCTGTGGGCACGAGAGGCTGTTGGAGAGCGTGCCAGCACTTAGCCATAACATCCATGCATTGCTGTTGCTTTTTATTGTAAAAGGTTACATTCTGCGCAGATAAGAATAGACTGTCCTTTCATTACTAAAATAAATACATAAAAAATACTTCAACTTTATTCATTTCATAAACAACATACTCCTACTGTAAAGCAGCAGTGAATACTCAGATTAAAAAAACTCGAGAAACATGCAATTCTGGTGTTCTTTGCTCCAGGAGTCTTTTTTCCTTTCTTTTTTTTTTTTTCATTTCATGTATTTGGTACAGGGTCTCACTACACAGCTCGGGCTCGAAGTGATCCTCTTGTTTTCATCCTCCCCAGTGCTGGGATTACAGGCATGTGCCACCACACCCGGACTCGAGCTACAGCTCAGCAGGCCCCAGGGGTGGGGCTGGTTCAGCACGTGGGACTGGGAATCGAACCTTGGTCCCTGTGCTTGCCAAAGCAGGTGCTTAGTTCACTGAGCTGTGTCACCAGCCCAAGAGTCTGTTTCTTTATCAGTAAAATGGGAGCAAATATTTTCTTAAGTTGATCATCAGCTGTTATTTCAGCAACAGTCTTATTTATTTTTTGTCTCTGCAATGTCTAGTGGAGACTTAGCATGTGGTGGGCACTCAGTAATGTTGAATGAATTTAAGGTAGGTCTTATCTCCAGAGCTGCCGAGATTCCCACAACTAAAAGCCTATTGTTTGTGCCAAGATAATGGTTCTCAGATTTTAGAGGGCAACAGAATCCTCTTGGGAAATTTCCCCAAAGTAGGACCCACTGGTCCCACTTCCAGGGGTTCTGATTTGCTTGTTTGGGCAGGAGTTCAGAAACCTGTGTGTCAAGCACCTCATGACATGATTTGGAGAGACGTGGTTTGAGGACTGCATGCATACTTTACAAAAGCATTCTCTTTGGCCCATAAATAAAATGCCAAGCCAATAAAATTACCCCAAACCAAGGGGCAATTTTTTTGTAAATAAAATCTTAGGGAAGAGGATGCGGATCAATTCCAGTAAGCACATTGATTTGCACTGAATGTATGTATTTAACAGTTCATAGTCCCTTATATTTCTTTACATATAAATATTCAAAGCCACCCAACTTGGGAAAGGCAGCTCTATTAGTGGATATAGAAGTAAGTTGTTTAAAATTTTATTGGTGGATCACAGAGAATGCTTCCCAATTAGTTTTCCTGCCAGCATGGGAGGGAGTGATCAATTGCAACTGAGCCCTGGGTGCAACAACTGGCTTGTGCTTGCATGTACTCACAGCTGTATTCTCTCCCTCTGTCTGTCTGTCTGTCTGTCTCCCTATCTCTATCTCTATACTTGTATCTATCTATATAATCTATATCTATCTCTCTCTATATCTGTATCTATATCTGTCTGTATCATCTATCTATACCATCTATATCTACATATCTATCTGTGTCATCTGTATCTATCTTTATCTACCTGCTTAATTATATATTATGAGGCTCCTATTTCTCATAGTGAGGCTTGCAGATTCTGAAACTGAAGGAAGGTGTGTAGTGGGCCAAGCCTTCAGTGCTATTTAAGTTTCTCTTTCTGTGTTTTATGCGTGTGTAGAGGAAAATGTGCAATGGATTTCATGGTACGGTACAGGTATCTTCTTAACAATATCAATATGGTATTTTTTTCAGGAGGAAGAAAACAGAAATTAGACCCCAGATTCTTACTAACCAAAGAGGACTTTTTATCTAATTTTGATATTTTTAAGAAAGTAAGTTGGCCTTCATTTACCTTAAATAGGGAATCTGAGCTTTCTCACCTGAATCATGCACTAACCATTCTCCACCTCTCCCTTGACTAGGATGGGCAGGACGGTACACACCCCGTCCTCTGCTCATCTGATCTGTTGTACATCACTCTAATCCCTGCGAATCTACAATTCATTGTACAGCTCTTTTGCTCATTGGCTTACAAAGCTATCCTAAAGAAAATGAAACAGTAGTAGCAATTGTTTAGTGTTTCATTTTTCCAATCACTCTGTTAACATTTTCTTTTAGAAGGACCGAGTTTTAAGCTACAAATCTCATATGGTAGAAGATGGAGGAACTGATAACCCTGCCTTCAACCACCTGGAATTGAACTTCACAGATCAAAGTGACAAGGTCAATGGAACGCGGCTGTGAAGCAGCTCTATGTGAGATTTTAAATCATGTCTTAGTTTTGTATGTTTTTTAGGATAATGGGATCAGAATAAGATTTTTTTCTGTCTAACATGTATGTTTTGGGGTCCTCATTTTTGTTCAAGCCAAGTCCCAACTTTCTTCCCTTTCTACAGTGATTTATTATGTTCCTCAAGAGTCAGGAGCTTGAGCCTCAGCAGTCCCCTCTCTCTTATTTCAGTGGGGTGAAGTTGTGACTATGTATGTGCCGAAAGGCTAACACACATATCACCATGTGATACTTGATGGTCAGAGGCATGTTCTTCACTTTGGGCATTATTGAAAATATTTTCCATGCCTCTACTGCTAGCACAAAACTCAGCATTTGCAAAAGTCATAATCAATGTTGAAAAGAGCTTTGTCCCTCCCACCACATACTCTGTTTGTAGGGAGACGTGAAATGACAGGTTCGTGTTGTGGGGGGCTTCACTTCTTACCCTGGCTCGGCCCAGGCCAGAGAGGGACCTTGGAACTGATTCCGGGGTGGGAAGGTGGAAATCAGGAAATGGAGACCCAAGTGACCGTAGATTCCTGGATTATTTCTTGTGCCTTTGTGCGAGGAGCCAGGCGGTTGGTTGCCTATATTACCTAAGACTGTGGTTCTGATCTGCATTCCTAGTATCTGGACCACTAATTTGCCTTCCTAGTCTCCCATTTCCCCTACTGCCCTGGGCTTGGGTATGTCTTCAGATGCCCACTATGAATCATGCCACATAGACTTCACCGAGTTCACCCAGCCTGGAAATGCCAAACTCTCACGAGCCTGGTACTGATTGATGCACACTGATGTGGGTTCTTACAGATTTGGTGACCCTACCACATTGTATTTTAAAACATGTCAAAGTTCAAGGTTGGGGCTGTAGCTCAGTGGTAGCGCACTTGCCAGGCATGTGGAAGGCCCAGGATTCTATCCCCAGCACTAGAAAAGAAAGTTAATTTGCACGGAGTTAGCTGGCTTTACTTAATACTATTGAGTGAAACAATGGAATGTTAACTCATTTGTAGTCATTTGAATTGACTGATGGTAGCTATGCTTAGAAATGTTGAAATTTTACCATATTCAAGTAGTTAAGCATCTAAATTAAATATCAGGTTGTACTATATATTTTAATGTATAACACTTACTAAATATCTGCTTTGTTTGATGTTTTAAAATTTCGTATATCAGTCTCAAAGTTGCTTAGTTGTTTATATTGCTGTTCTTGGCTAAGAGTTCAGTATAATATTTCATCAATAACTTATTTTTCTATAATAACCACATTAGATACTTTAAAAAAGCCTTAATATTATAAAAAATTATAAAAAGATGAAAGAAGTATTTAGAAGTATAAAACATACACCTATTTTATAATTCAGTAATTTTGTGCCTATTATCTGATCCACTTTCTTTGGGAAACCATGCCCTGTACCCAGAGAGGTTATGGACATTAAGAAATAAATAAAAGAGGAAGTAGCATATCTCTAGAGAAAGGGATTTACAGAGTATTTAAGTTCACTATACATTCATATATTTCTTATGCGTATAAGTGCTATTTTTAATCACTAGATTTGTAGGCAAACATCACATTTTGTGAATCTTCCCACAGAGTTTTCATGATGTATAATCTTGTGTGTTTTATGGTACTATGATTTGAACTACAGTTATTTATTTAAGAATTCTAAATGCATAAGTTTGTACAGTGATTTAATTTTGGAATCAAAATCAGGCTTTTTAAATGACTTTTCCTCTTAGCGGACTGCCTAGAAGGTAGGCAATGTATAATTATAATTTTCTTTTTGGCCTGGAAAGTGAACTCAGGACCTCAAGCCTGCCAAGCAGGTACCATGCCACTGAGCTATACCTCTGGCCTACGCAGTGTGTTTTTAATGAGAAATATAATGCTTTTATTCTTGTTCATACTCCTTAATGAAAAGCACATCTTTGTGACAGTTGAAGCTATCAGTGTTTTACATTTATGAACACACAGTGCCAGATAGATTTCTTCACAAAGCAAAGTGATATTGCTACCAATTAAAAATCATTTATCTTAATTTCCAAATTTTTGGGTAAAATGTTAAAATAGTATAGTGGAAAGTAAGTAATATGCTTATTTTTATTTTGAATCACACCAACTCCATGGGAGAAAAGAAATCACTCAAGTTGTCATTTTTTTTTTGCCATTGATGAGTTCTGTACCCTTGAATTGACCCTTAAGTTCCTCTAATTATGGTGTACAGCATTAGCGCTTGTGTAGCTGACAAGAGTAATATGAATATATAAGATCAGATTAGGCGCTATCGTGACTATCGCTATGTTAACTCAACCATGTTACTAATATTTCAGTAAGATTGAGAATCAAAGCCTGAGACAAAAGCCACTTTCCAGCTTTTTAAAAGATGAGCTGCTAATAAGTTGTAATATAATGACGTAGAAATAGAACCATCTCCCTGAGGAATATTAAAATATATTTAGGTAAGGGCCGGTGAGACAGCTCAGAGGACTAGTGCCTGTCTAGGCAAGTGCAGGGAGTGGGGTTTGATCCCTGGCACCGCGTGCTATGCCAGCCCCACCCCAGGGATGTGCTGAGCCAGCGACTGAGTCTGGGCATGGTGGCGCATGCCTGTAATCCCAGTGCTGGGGAGGCTGAAGACAGGAGGATCACTACAAGTCAGAACTGTGTAGTGAGACACTGTACCAAATACATAAAAAGAAAGAATATATATATATATATATATATATATATATATATGCAAGATCATCCCAACTGAATAAATATTAACTTTAAAAAAGGATAAAGCTCAATCTTATTCTTTATAGAGAATTGAAAATTTTATGGGTAAGTTGTGAAATGGCATAAATTTGTGCTCATCTATTTAGTTGCTTCAACAATCATTTGTCTGTAGACCAGTGGTTTCCAACAGGGCCTGTTATACTCCTTAAGGGACATTTTTGGTGGTTCCAGTGGAGTATATGTGGCACTGGCCTCTGGTGAGTAGAATTCAGGCAAGCTGCATGCAGCTAAGTAGCCTAGGAGGCAGGTCAGCTAACCTCTCTCCCAACAAAAATGATGCAACCCAGATACCAATAGTGTGCCATTTGAGAAACCTTGCCCTGTGATTAGCGGCTTCCTGAAGTCACACAGCCTGGTGGTCTTTAGGGACGCACTTGACACTTATATATAAACATTATCATCTGAAGGTAGCAACGAAGATACCAAGGTCCTGTGGAATGTTAGGATGCAAATAGTGACCACATATTTTTATAGCATTTGGGAAATACTCAAGTCTGCAGAATTGTGAGTGCTTCATGCAAACCACTCTTAGAACGCTTAGCTTCTCTAGTCAAGGTGGATTCTAATAATGACACAGATTAGGATAAAGGAAATATTAAATGTACAAATGCAAAAGTTTCATAATTTCATTTATTAATAAAAACCACAGAGAACGTAAACAATGAAATGCACCATAATGTAGCCACATGGGGCAGGGTTGAGGTTGAAATGGCGCAAGGAGCTCTTTAAATTGATGCTTATAGGAGTTTCTGAGGTTTTTTCATGAATATTGTTAGTAAAGAGTCAACTAAGCATTTTGGGGAATAGCTCAAGGACAGAGCCCTTGCCTGGCATGCTCAAGGCTCTGGGTTCCATCTTTCACACTGCCGAGGCAAACAGACAGATGGACAGACAGATGGACGGATGGATGGATGGATGTACAGACAGACATATAGACAGACAGAGAGATAGACATATATACATATAGACAGACAGACAGATAAACCAACCAGAGTCAGTGTATGACCCTTTAGTTACTTAAAATTCATTGTATGCTTTTAGCTTTCAGCACTGGGCCCCTTGTTTATAAAAAGTTGGAGAGCTGAACGTGACATTGTGAAATATGGTTGGAAACCTGGTTTTTCAAGTTGCTGATCAAACTACAAAAAACTTTGCAGTGGTCTGTTCTCTTGTAGACTTTAAACTTCTTTCTCTGTCCTATGCTTTTGACAGGCTGTAATATGTCCCCAGGGCGAGGATCTTTTCTGGTCATGCCTATTTGAGGATTTGTAGGTTGGATATCCATGTCTTGCTTCAAATTGGGAGAATTTCTGCTATTATTTCATTGAATAGGTCTAGTCCCATGACCTTTACTTTTTCCCTTTAGGTTATCTCAATGATGTGGACATTCGATCTTGCAGAAGTACCCTTAGGATCGTGTGTGTGCTATTCATTTCCCCTCTTCTTTCTATCTGAGTGTGGTATTGTGAAAGACCAGTCATTAAACTCTGATATTCTTTCTTCCACTTGACCTAGATTGTTGCCGGATTTTCATCTGAAATCTCTTACTAGAGAGTTATGATCATTGGTATTTCTTGCACCGCTGTTTGAGACGGGCACATCTAGTGCAGTGGGTATTTCTGCTAATGTTGTGGAATGGCTTTCTCAGTGAGTGACTTCCCTCTGAAGGTGTATCTCAGGATATGGAACATTTACTTCTAGCTGGGTGTCATGCTGCAGTCTTCTTGTAGTTTCTTTGGCTGTGCTCAGTGAGTCTGAGCACATCATGGACCATACTGACTTGGAGAGATCACTGCTTCTGTGGGTTGGACAGACTGGGGATGGCTGAGCCACTCGGGCAGGTGTCGTATAGAGAGCGATGTGTGAGGTGCACCTGTGTGGCTATTCCTGCAGTGGAAGTGGGGTCTCTACTGGGTGATGCCTGTTTCTTTAGAAACTGTGAGTGTTGCCTGACTGGAATGACCTCTCTAGTGGTGAGGGCCTTGAAGCACTCATAGGCATTATTAGCCTAGGCTCCAGGTATTTGGGGAGAGACAGGGGTAGGAATCACAGCATCCCTTCTGTGACACTCACACCCACTCTGACAGTAGTGTGTGATCAGGCAAGATGGGGGGGTGACTCGTGGAGGGGACCAGTGTAAATGCAGTGGCATAAGAGTGCAGTTATTCTTCAGTGCTTCTGCTGTGGCTGTCCCCAGGAGCTCTCTTGCTGTGTGTGTGTCTAGTAGCAGGGTCTTGGCTGGGGGTTCCCCTTACCTTTTGGTTATAGTTTCCCATAAGGGGAAGAGCAGAGAGGGTCTTGTTTGGAGCCAGGTAAAATTCTCAGCTGAGGTGCTCACAGGTATGTGGGAGCATGGAACACTTTCTCAGGGGTTGGTGTCAAAGTCACCCCATCAGGCCAGCAGAACTGGCATCTGTGGGGTCCTTGGATGGGAATATATAAACCTTTTAGCCAAATTTGGACAAGAGTTCCTTCTCCAGATGGTGTCCCGTGAGTTCAGTGGAAGATGAATTCCTTCTCCAAAGCCAGACAGCTGTGCAGATTTCTGGCCTGTCTATTTGGGCTGCAGACACCACAGACTGTTCAGTAGCTGGGAGGGCCAGTGTCTGTGCTGATAGCATTTGGAGTGACTCTCTTGTGCCTTTACCACCATGGTAAGGTGTGACCAGGGCCAGGTGAGGGTGAGGGTAGGGTGGTGTGCATCTCCTGGCCAAGGAGCTGCTGTGGCAGATGCTGGGAAGTGTTGTTCTCTTGCTATGTTGTGGTTTCTGAATGTACAAGATTTCTGTTCTCTATGACTGAATTCCAGTGTTTTCCTGTGGCCACTCAACCCACAGCTGCCCACCTGCTGCTTTGTTTCTTCTTTAATACTTGGCCACCTTGTCAATGCCTTGACCACCCCAGGCTCTGGCCACTTCTTTCCAAACTTGATGGTAAACATCTCTGCTGTTCTCACACATTCTTCCAGGATTCCATCCATCTGGTCTCCTTAGCTTGTGAAGGCATTTTGGGGCGTGTGTAGCGATCTGCCCTGGCATCCCCATGGGGGGACCATCCCTGGAGGCTCTTATGCAGCCCCCATCTTGCTCAATTGTCCCACTTACCAAAGGGCTCCAGCTCTTAATGGTCCTATCACTGCCCAGTGGTGCCAGACTGAGGAGTGAGCCTTTAGCACATGGGCCTTTGGGGGACACTCCAGGTCCAAGCAAAGGCAGTCACTCTTATTACTGAGCATGGTATTGTTTATTTCACTCTCCTCCATAAAAATATCAGCTCTGGGAGGGCAGAAGTTTTGCTGGCTCTCTTTAGTGGTTTCTTTGGTAGCTGGAACAGTATGAAACATAGAAGGCACCTGCTGTGACTTAGAATGAATGCTTTTGGCCATGTGGTAATAGAAAGACTTGCTTCTGTCGGGGTGCATTGGGTTTTCACATCAGCCTTGAAAACGGATGTTTCCTAATTCCAAGATTCAATATTACGAAAACTTTACTTCCTGTCACAGTTAGCTGGGTCATCCAACCATTCTTCAGCCATTCATAATGTCAGTGACATCACAATAAAGGAAAGCCCCACTCTCATCACAGAGGGTATAGTCTAATAAAGAAAGTAGACCAGTCAAATGTGCTGGTCATTGCAGCCAGAACTCTGCAGCAAGACAGCCACATGAGGTATTGTGGAGGGACACACTAGGAACTCAGCCCATTCCTGGAATGCCTTTCTGACCGACAGAGGCAGAAGCTGAGATCTGAAAAGAGAAAGTGATAGCCAAGCAAAGGAGAGAAAGACAGAGTGCTAGACAAAGGGAACCAGCACATTCAAAAGGCCAGAGGGCAGAGAGACCCTGGTGCCCGGAGTGGGTTTGGACGAAAGGCAGGGATCTAAGAGAAAAATAATATCATGGTAGCGACAACACTGGTATGTCATGTTGAAGATTTCTGGATTTTAGCCAAATGGAAATAAGAAGCCAGTGAAAAGTTTTAAGTAGTAAACCTGGTTAGGAAAGCTGCATGAAAGTGCTTTGCACTCAGTGACATCATCAACTGACACATGGGATGGTAGTTACCATCACAGGAACCGCTGTTCCTACCTTTCTGCCAGAGATCATCTAACTGATTAAGCTTGGCTCGAATTGTGGAGTATGTGAGAGTAATCCAGATTCCAAGAAGATATTGATTAGCTTAGTGGTTTGCAGAATCCGTGGCCCCATCCAACAGGATCAACACAGCTGAATTGCCAGAATTAGAAACTCTCAGACAGACTTTAGGCACCTGGAGTCAGCAACGTTGGTGGCACGGGCCAGGCGATTGCAGCGCATGGTAGGGCTTGACAGCCATGGGACCAGAGGCAGTGATCACTGATGGGAAAAACAAACTGGGTGTATAGTTAGCCAGCACGCTGGCTATGACTGAGTCCTCAAAAGTTGCACATCGCCTCTACTTTGTTGGCAGTGTTTTTCTTGCATACTGGACATCAGCCTATTCAGATGATCACAGCTTCTTTTAAATAGTGAAGTATGAATTAATGGAAGTTCAAGCTCGCCTCCTCAAAGGCTCATGTGTATGCCCCCACAGTATAGCTGTGCAGAGTCCCATGGGCAACAGCTGTACCGTGTGTCCCCCACCTGGCCATTTAATGGAATCTAAATTCAGTTCTACTCATGTAATAAGACCAATGGAATAAAATATTGTTAGACAAGCCTCGCTTATTTATTTATTTTGTTGAAAATATTATAAAATAACTAATCTAGACTATTAATGGGCAACCTGGAGAAATTACCCATTGGTTGGGAATACAGCTTAGCATGGGACCAAAGCAGGTTTAACTCCTTTACTAGAGTAGAGGACTGTGTGAAGTTGAGGTCTTAGCTATTTTTCATGTTGAAATTTCTATTTCTGGGAAAGTGAGTTTACACTGATGGCATGGCACATATGAAAGTGCACCTCCACTTCAGGTTTAGGAAGCCTTCAGTGGAGGCTCCACACTGTGCCAGGTGAGGGGGCAGTGAAGGTGGGCTTCTGACCATCGCCCCTCCCACGTCATCTGGGGCTGTGAGGTCAGGTGGGCACACACTCGGTGCAGGAGGGCAGAGTGCAGGGAACCATCTATGTGAGCAGGGAGGACTGTGCTTGGAGACTGGGGAGAGGGGAGCATAGGGGCCAGGACCTGGGAGTGGTAGCTAGACAGGGATGACACCGAATCACCGAAGCACAAGTGTTTCACTTTTCTTTGCTTAAGTACAAACACAGAAAGATTCCCATTCAAAAAATCAGCTGACATAAAAAATGTTGTCACTTCCAACACTTAACCCCCCTTAAAAACTATTTGGGTAACTTTATGTCCAGAATGAGTTCTTTCCTGACAGCTCAGGTTTTAAGGAAGATAAGAGAGTAAAGTAGTATATTTCTTACTCAATTCTTACTAAGACTCATAAGATTTGACTACCAGATCCTGAAATTATGGCCTACTCAGTTATGTCTTATTTTTAAAATGTTCAAACTAGACACTCAGTCCTAGCACAGGCTTGGTGAGTGTGTGGGAGAGCTTCTGGCTACCCTGCGCCGGGGGGACCTACTGGTTCCAGCCCAGGCACAGCGTGGGTGAGACCCTCTTCCACCTGCTTGGGACGCCCACCACCACTCCACAGCACCTCCCCCACCCTACCTGCCGAGTAGGAATTTCTGCCACGTTCCGGGAACCCCCAGACCCAGTCCTAGCCCAGGCCCGGT
>NDGM010155639.1:0-11297 GCA_002564305.1 Octomys mimax | reverse complement strand
AAAAAAAAAAAAAAAGAATATCAATTTGAAAGGGTCCTCATAGGGAATAATAAATAGCAGAATAAGCCAGTGGGATTATGGGAGCTGAGACTCTGTTGGAATTTGATAACCATGGATTAAGAGTGATATACGATTATTCAATATTGGTCCCCATGTAGTTGTTTAAATAAAGGCACACATGTCTAATTTGTAGGATCCAAACAAAACCATTGGAGTTTAAACTGGCTGAGCAGAATAGCCTGAGTGCTTCAGTGAAATCAAGAATAGAGGTGACAGTTCAACATATAAAAAGTGAGAAGAAATAGGACAAATGAATCTGACGCAAGTGACAGTGTTTTGAAAATTGAGTAGTTTGGGGTGATGGCAACAGTCCAGATTTAACTAAGGGACTAGGTGGCTTAGTGTGGAAATCACTAGCGTCTGAATCAAGGAATCAAGAGACCTAGTTACTGAGTGATTGTCTATTAACAAAAATGCAGCAAGAGGTGGCTAGAAAAACCAAGGGCTATTTAGATGGAAGTAACAAAAGAATAGTCACAGACACTGGTAGGACAACTAATGAGACACTTGCAAGGATGGAGAGCCTCAAGAGAATGCCGTTTCGCTGGAGTGGGCAATTAAGTGAAGTCACAGCAGGTATACCATAAAATTTTATCTCCAGTATTTGTGATGTGATAAAGATATGTCAAAGTTTATTCTGTGTGTTGTGCTTCAAACTACATTACTGTCATTAGAGCAGTGACTACTACTTTACAACTGAGGAAGACCAGACTAGAAGATAAGAGTGGTTAAGGGGCTGGGAGATAGCTTGGTGGTCTAAGCGCCTGCCTGGCAAGCACAAGGACCCAGGATCAATCCCTGGTACTGCATTCTGTGCTGCTGTGCTGGCCACCAAAACCAGGCATGGTGGCACATGCCTGTGATCAGTATGAGTCTGAGCTGTGAGTGAGGCCCTATACCAAAACCCCAAAACACAAGAGTGCTAAGAACGTTGTCTCTTAAGCAGCGAGTGTATTTATAAACAAAAAGTTTTAATAATGGAAAATAATCAGAACAGATTGAAAATTAATAGAAGATAATGGAAGAGTTAAATTTTTGTGTTTCTGAGACAGGGTCTTGCTATGTAGCCCAAGCTGGCCTTGAACCTGTGGCAATCCTGCTGCCTCAGCCTCCTGAGTGCTGAGATTACAGGCACGTGCCACCATGCAGCTGGAAGACTGAAAATTTAAGAAAAGGACGGATGGGTCAGATTGTGGACTTGATTTTCTATGCCTAGAGGCACAGTAGCTACAGAGGAGATGCAGGATAATACCTGTGGCAGTTCAGAGCATGAGCCTGAGAATCAGATGGACACAGGCTGTTTTTCTCCACATTACTAATCATGTTAAAAGAGGAATCACACTTCCCTGGGAGTGGTGGTGCAAACCTGTAATCCTAGCACTCAGGAGACTGAGTCAGGATGATCTCTGAGTTCAAGGCCTGGGATACAAAAGCAAGTTCAAGGCCAGGCTAAACTATGTAGTAAAATAGGAGATCTCTACCTCTGTATCCATAAGTGGAGATGATACCTTTTGCAGGTTTGTGTGTGTGTGTGTGTGTGTGTGTGTATAAAGATTAAACACATGATCTACTAACCTCAGAACCTACAAAATGCAAATATTCTTTTTTTTTTTTTTTTAACTCAGACCCTTGTGCTTGCCCGGCAAGTGCTTATTCTACTGAGCCATCTCCCCGGGCCCTGCAAGTGTTCAATAGGTGATTTCTGAGAGGGAGTCTGGCATGCTAACAATATGAACTTTGTTTATATTTGGCTTTCTTTGGGACAAGGTCTTGCTATGTAGTTCAGGCTAGCCTTGAACTTGCAGCGATTCTAATGCATTGGCCTCCTCAGTGCTGGGATTACAGGCATGCCACAGCACATCCAGCAAGGAAAACTACAAACTTTAAAGTAAGGTCTACTTAATTAGGAATTGACCCCCAGAAGCAGAGCTATTGCCCTGTATTTTAGATGGGGCCTTACTAAACTGCCTATGCTTGCTTTGACTTTGTAATCCTTCTGCCTCAGCATCCCAAATACTTGCGATAAGGTTTATGAACCCCTCATCTGGTTTAGATCGGCCTTTTACATAAGTTCTACTATTTGAGAATTTCACCTTCCTAATCTGTAGGTGGGAAAGAACATCAGCTTTTCAGATGGATGGTTGAAAGGAGTTTTTTATTATCATGGGAGCTAATGGGTAGGAGCTTTAAATCTCTGAAAATAATATTCACTTGAGAGCAATAAAGGCACAGTATAAAATAATTATAATGGTGATCAGCAGACAGAACAGACCAAGAGCCCATAAAAAGGCAGTTTGTGGGCTGGGAAGATAGTTCAGCAGGCTAAGCACCTGCCTGGCAAGTGCAAGGACCCAAGTTCGATCCCCAGTACCACAGGTCATGCCAGCCCTGGAACCAGCGCACACCTATAATCCCTGAGCTGGCAAGGCTGAGACAAGAGAATCACTATGAGTCTGAACTGCATAGCGAGACCCTGTACCAAATAAATAAATATAGATAGACAGACAGATAGATAGATAGATCGATATCTATCTATCTATCTATATTTTTAAAGGGCAGAGCCCTTTGCTGGTAGTAAGGGCTCCACTCGGGCTGGTGACCTTAAACACCCCATGGCACTGATTACAGAACTGTTTTTCTCTAGTAGCTTGGACAGAAAAATAGAAAAGATAAAACCATGATAGAAAAAGGAGGCTATAAGGAAGAAAATGTGGTGAGGTGATATGCCACTCAGGCTGCTGAACACTGCTTCCCACAAGGGGGAAGGCAAAATGAGAAAAGAATAGAGGCTGCAATTATAAGCCACTGAAGTATACTGAGAATAACTGACAGAGAGGGTGGAAAGCTGAGATTATGAGATTTTGGACAAGCACTGAGTCCAACACTAAGGTAGCATGAAAAAGGACCCAGAGATTTTATCCTTTTTTTAAATAAACACCACCCCTTAGATTTTTCTTCTCCAAAGTTGACTGTACTGTAGCTTTCCCCTTCTTGATTGCCCCTGAGGATGAGAAGATCTTTATCTAAGCATTTTAACACAGATCACAGGAAAACAGAAAATACTAAGACACTAACCAGGAGAAATGGTTGCAATGCAAGAGCACTCCCAATTCTAACAGATTTTATCTGTGTTTTGTGGCCACTGACTTCCTACAAAGCAATGCCTAAAAGCCCTATGGGTTTTCTGGAGTTGTTTTTTTCCTCCTCCTGTTGACATCACCTTCTTTCCCTAGATGCAACAGAAGCCTTTCCATAAGGAACAGACTAGGAAAAGTTACACATCAAAGCGTGCTCAGCCATTTAAGTTAAAGACTCAATGACAGCCAGAGAGATCTCTCATTTTATCTGTCACTTGAGCAGCAACTAACCTTCTGTTGCTATTACCAACTTACAAACTGAACCCACAAACCTGCTCTAATCAGATGCCTGGAATACTGAGGCTTTCCTTTTACATACAGACGGCAATTTCTCAGCTGCCAGGGGTGAAACCAGCAGATATGCATTAAGTGATGAACAAGACAAAGGTTCCCTAGTTATCATTTAAATCAAACAGCAAAAACCAGGTTTATTGGCTCCAGGAAAGGAGCAACAGCCCTTCTCGCTTAATCTCCATGCAGGCTTCACCAAGTCCAAGTCCACTAGGTCCTTCCAGTACCTTCCCTCCTGGGGTTGGGGCTGGCTAGCTGCCTGGTGGTGAGGCTGTGGGCTGTTCTGCTGTAACACCTGGTACAGCCGAGGCGGCCTCGTAGTCTGCGATGCGGCGCTGCACAAGGGCAGGCATGAGCTGCACGTAAGCGGCCATGAGCCGGTGGTTGGAATGGATCAGCTTCCCAGCACAGCTATGCAGGCAGGCCTCCTAGAAGGGAAACGGGAGGAAACAGAAATCAAAGGAGTCTTCCAAGCGCGCTCCTTCCTTCCCCATTCCCAATTTGGGGTGAAGTCAAGGGAAAGCCAGATTCAGAGGTAGTGGAAGTGGGGGGAGGAGGAACGCTGCGCCGCTACTTCTGGGGCTCGAGGGTGATCTCACTGCACACACCCCCACCTCCTCCGCGTCCAGAGCTCGGTGGTGCAGGCTGGGCACACAGCGCTGGAAGCAGAGTTCTGTCATCCGATTGTATACCAACAGGAAGTCTCGCAACTGGGAAAGAAATGAACCAAGAACACAGTTCTAAGAGCTCCACTCCACCCTTCAACCCAAGACTTTGCCGCCGCCGATTCCCAAGACCGCGCGCCACAACCTGTGTCCCCAGCAGTAGAATCTCTGGCCTTTTGGGGGTATCGCAGTGGAAATGTCTGGCCCCCATACAACTCAACCCTAACTCACGTTTCTCAGTTGCTGTTGCTGCTGCTCCATGACGCCACCTGGCTTGTACGTCATTTCCGTTATAGCATCTGGACACCGCCCCGGAAGGAATCTGTCCACTCTCCAAGGACTGACTGCTTGGTTCTAGTATCTCGCCCCGCCCACTTCGTTATGTCACTTCCGCCCTTATAATCTGCGACGTGGCCTGGCTTCCTCTGCCCAGAGAGGACGTCACTTCCGCCAAGTCCCTGACCTGCTGCTAGGATCGCCACGGGAACTGGAACCTGAGGTCCCCTAGCCGTCCGGGCCTGGCGCCCAGAGGGAAAGAACGGCCCGGCGCAGGTAAGAGAGACTTACTTGGGTGAGGGGTAGTTGAGCTCACGAACTTATCCTTAGGGCGAGATGCCCCTGAGTCTTGGGCTAGGATGAGGACACACCTGATGCCCAGGTGTATGGGGGCGGGGAGGAAGCAGGGACTAACACCTGGAAGACGTAACTGACTTTGGAAGGGATCGCGTAGATTCTGAGAAAGACAGGCTTTTATCAGACACCAGGAATATATTCCAATTGATTCAACTAAGGCCTAGTGGGGAGGACTCTAGAAGGAGGTGCTTGAGATGGAGGAGGGGGAGACTGCCCAAGGGAGGGAGGGTTACAAACACCGAGGAATGTGGAAGCCCAAGCATTGGAGAATATGCATGCTGAATGCTGGGTAGCGCCTGAACACCAGAAAGGAGCTGGTTACCTGGTGGGAGTAAGCACACCTGCGTGGGGTTAAGTTGCCAGACAGATTTTCTGAGACAGGTTTTCTCTTGTTCACTGCTGTGTTCCCACTGCTTTAGAGGCTGGCACATGGTAGGTCTCACAAAATATCAGTTGAATTGGTGAATGCATGCCTGATTACTAAAGGTGGGGTTGGGGGTGGTGAGAAGACACCTGAGGCTTAGATGTGCATATGTGTAGACATTTACACTTTGACGGAGAGAAATACATATATCCGAGGAAAGAAGTGGTGGCTGAGGCCCAGAGACCCTCAAATCCTGGGACAACCCCCTGAAGCCTTAGAACTAGCAGGGGAGGTGTCCCTCTTTTGGAGTGCTGGCCAGTTTCCAGATTGCCTGTTTTGGGCTTTGCAGGGTGCTGGGGTGGAGACTGCCCCCTCCCTAGCCATGACGGACGGGATCCTAGGGAAGGCAGCCACAATGGAGATCCCTATCCACGGGAATGGTGAAGCTGGGCAGCTTCCTGAAGATGATGGGCTGGAGCAGGTGCTTCTGTTTGATGCTTTTGATTGTCTCTTGGGAGCCCAGTGTATAAATCCTGGCTTCTTAACATCCATTCCATTCCAGTAGCTTTCCCTGAAGTTATCTAATTCCCTTTATTCTTTTTACAAAATATTCATTTGATTCTGTGGTGACTTCCAGTGTGTGTGCACCTGTGCATGTGCACTCGCTTGCTCTTTCTCTCCTACCCTCTCCCTCTTTCCATTTCTCTCCCCCCATATGAGCTTGTTCCCACCCCCAAAATGTTTCAGCTGCCTATATGTTCCTGAAGTGCCTCCCTCCTCCTTTCTCTGGCCTCTAGGACCTCCAGCAGGTGATGGTGTCAGGACCCAACCTCAATGAAACCAGCATCGTGTCAGGTGGCTATGGGGGCTCTGGTGATGGACTCATTCCCACAGGTATGAATGATCAGAGACAGAAAAATGGAGCGCAGAGTGGGACTAGGGTGCTTGGAGGAACATAGGACACATCCAGGACACTTGAATCACGGCTAGAGAGCTTGAGAACTTATGCTAATATGGACCCCGTGGACTGTCTCCATGGCCCAATGCCAGAATCCAGGGGTTTCCATCTGCTTCTTTCTTCCCTTGATCCTGAGATGGCCATTTTTCTTTTTCCTGCAGCCATCACTTGATATAGTAACTCTAGTTTGCAGGAATTTTCCTGTTCTGGAGCTTGAGACTGTTCCAGAATTTTACTTCAGAGGAACAAACAACCCTGCATTTCCCAGACCAGGATTGTCTGGAAATGTCAACCGGGCTTACTATCATCAGCACCCACCATCCTTGACTCCCCCTGCAATGTAGCATACTTTTGGTTTCTTCTGCCTCTGTATACCAGCAACTCCCCAAGCCCCACTACAAGAAGGCTAAGTATTTATTGAGATTTGGCTTCAGAGCAGAAGATCCTAATTTCTCCTAGAGTAGTTAGTAGGACAGTCTAATTGACTCTAGACCTTTTCCCCTCTGGGGAAATCATTTCATGTGCTCAGGTGCTAGGTAGGGAATATGGGTGGGGCCACAGAGGTGTCTGGTTGTATCTGAGAGAGGCTGGTGTGAAGAACTTGGTCCTTTAGGATCTGGCCGCCATCCATCTCACAGCACCACTCCTGCTGGCCCTGGAGATGAGGTAGCTCGGGGCATCGCTGGAGAGAAGTTTGACATCGTCAAGAAATGGGGCATCAACACATACAAGGTGGGATTTCAGCACTTCTCCCTCTCTCAAGGCTCCCCCTAACTTTCCCTTTTCTCCAGCTCCTAGTAGCCCATCTGTGGCTAAGACTAGGAGACTGGGGGTGCTGGAATACTTGGTGGGGTGCAGGGCCTAGGTTGTCTGACCTATTCCTCTACCTCCCAATCAGTGCACAAAACAACTGTTATCAGAACGATTTGGCCGAGGCTCTCGGACTGTTGACCTGGAGCTAGAGCTGCAGATCGAGTTGCTCCGTGAGACGAAGCGCAAGTATGAAAGTGTCCTGCAGCTGGGCAGGGCACTGACAGCCCATCTCTACAGCCTACTGCAGACCCAGCATGCACTAGGTGACGCCTTTGCTGATCTCAGCCAGAAGTCACCAGAACTTCAGGTGCCTTGGCCAGAGCAAGGACGTTGGGGGGACTGGGGCCTGGGCCCTTCCAAGCAGTCACTCCTCAGATTCCTTCCCCTCTCCCTCCTGCACCCCTTGAGGGTGGGCCCAGCCCTGCCCCCGGCAGTACTCATGTGTGAAGGTAATCTAAGGGTTTGTATAGAGGTCCAGAAGTTGGGGGAGTGGGACTGGGAGAGGGAGCACACTAGGTGTCTCACAGTTACCCTTCTATATGTTGTTGAGAATACTTTTGGCACTGGGCCTAATCAAAGGCCCTCCCCTGCCTGCTACGCTAGCTCTCCCTATGTCAGACTTTTGAACTTCTCTGAGAACACCCACTGCCCAACATTCCTATCCCGAGCATCCCCAGGGTGGCCAAACTAGCTTCCTGGCCAAGAGAGTCCCTTGCTAAATGCAGACGTTGGTCGTTTTCTCTTTGGTAGCTCTTTCCTTTCCAGGAGGGAGGGGATTGAAGGGACTCTTATTTAAGGCTTGTCTGTCCCTTCTGCCCTCCAGGAAGAATTTGGCTACAATGCAGAGACACAGAAGCTTCTGTGCAAGAATGGGGAGACGCTGCTAGGGGCTGTGAACTTCTTTGTCTCTAGCATAAACACGTTGGTTACAAAGACCATGGAAGACACACTCATGACTGTCAAACAGTATGAGGCTGCCAGGTGTGGGACTGGAAGGGTGTAAAATTTGGGAAGTTGGCTGATATGGGTGGAAATTTGGGCATTAGGGGCAATTCAGGAGGGAAAAGAGAACTTTCCTTGAATAAAAGGGATGGAGACCAGCCTTTATTACCCCCTCCCCAGGCTGGAATACGATGCCTACCGAACGGACTTAGAGGAGCTAAGCCTAGGCCCCCGGGATGCAGGGACCCGTGGTCGACTTGAGAGTGCCCAGGCCACTTTCCAGGCCCATCGGGACAAGTATGAGAAGCTGCGGGGCGATGTGGCCATCAAGCTCAAGTTCCTGGAAGAAAATAAGGTGCCAACCCCACCCCTTTGTTCCTAAACCACCTTTCCACCTGACAGTAACTTTCCCTTGACACTGTCATTACCCCAGTAGGAGAGGCAGCCTGATGAGGGAGTGGGATGTTCCCAGCCCCTTGACCCCTGAGCCTTCTTAAGTCAGTCTCCTTCCAATCACTGTTTCTTTTCTGTTGGAGGATTTTCCAGAAACCTAACTGAGGAAAAGCGCACCCTTAGCTGGGTGGGGTACCAGACCCTAGGCCCAGAAAATCAAGTCAGATTTTTCCATCAGGTTGACCTTTCTCCTTTGTTTCCCTGGGTGAGGTTCAGTCCCTAGCCCAGGATCACCATCAGAGCAGAGTCCACATATCCCAGTCTGGACTCAGGCTCAGAGCTCTCAAAAGGGGCACCTGAGTCCAGCCTTAGCTGACCCTGCCGGACCCCCAGATCAAGGTGATGCACAAGCAGCTGCTGCTCTTCCACAATGCTGTGTCCGCCTACTTTGCTGGGAACCAGAAACAACTGGAGCAGACCCTTCAGCAGTTCAACATCAAGCTGCGGCCTCCAGGAGCTGAGAAGCCTTCCTGGCTAGAGGAGCAGTGAGCTACTTCCAGCCCATCTTGGCTTTCAAGAAGGACACTGGGAAGGGCAGCCCCAGGGTGGAGGAGATTGGACACACACAGGACATCCCTTGCCAGTTGCCCTCTGGTTTGGGTTCCCTTTCCCTGGCTGGGATCTGACACAAGTTTTGCCCATACTGCTGTGGTATGAAGAGGGCCTATAGGCCCAGAAGCTGCTGTCCTGTCCTTCATTTTTCTGGCCACTGGGCTTCATTCCCAGATCTTTTCCTTCCACTCCACAGCCAAAGGCTACGATAGAACCACTCCCTGGCCAATGGCATCACTCCTCAGGCCTATCCCCAGCTCCTGGGGTATGTGCCCTGACCAATGACAGAGCCTCAAAAGGCCTTGGCGGCCAATGGCAGCTCTTCTTGGGCTCCTTTGGGCCAATAATGTTGCCTCCGATACCCTTTGTCCCTCCTCTATGCGTGCCCATTGCAGAGAAAGGGACTGGGACCAAAGGTGTGGGGATAATGGGGAGCTCCATTTCTGGCCAGCATCTGAATGGGCCTCCTCTCACCCACCCATTTAATTGTGCTCAGAACCCAGGAAAACTGGGATCTAGCACTAGGAATAAACCTTTCATAAAAGCAGGCCCAGTGAGGTCAATTTGTGGGGGACTATAGGTGGGTGGGCAGGGTGGACTCAGCCTAGTTAAACACCCAAATCCTATGAAGTCAAAAGAGCTGGGGCCAGGAATCTAAAGTCACAGGTTACAGAAATAGTCTGAAGACTTGATCCCCCTCAACCCAACTGGAGTCCAAGTTTTATCTACCTTACTGGTTGACACCGAGAGAGCTGTGAATCTTAAGGGCATAAGATCCAGAGGGAGTTGGGAGTGCAGACCATCATTCATTGACTCCTAACAGCAAATATTTACTGAGTGTTTTTATTTGCCAGGCACTGAGCTGGGCCCTGGGGAAACATGAGTGAATAAAACAGGCCCTGCCCACAGTGCTTAAGGCCTAATGGGGGATAGAGACAAGTAACCAGGCAACTATAGTACAGTGAGAAGTACTAGGATACAGGAGCACAGAGGTGGGCGTCTAGATTATATGGGTAGAGATGGGGATGTCAACTTGGGAGTAGAGCCTAGAAGATTGGGTTGACAGCCAGTGAGGACCAGGTATGTGGAGACTGAATGAGAAGTGAACTTGCACTGTGCTCCTGTATCCTTGTACTTCTCACTGTACCATAGTTGCCTGGTTATGTCTCTATCCCCGATTAGGCTTGAATTAAGTAAACATGGCAAGGTAAGAGGAAGACTGCAGCTCGTTAGGGACTTTTGCCTTTGAGAGTATAAAACCTTTTAAGCAGAGGCGTGACCATACAAAAGAAATCCAGGATTGAGAAAGTAGTCCTGAGGCTTAAAATAGAGAGGCACAGACTGCGGTTCCTTATCTCCGGGAAGTGTAGTGGCCCTGTCTCCCAACTTCAAGCACAAAGCCTGTCTGAGGCCTCAAGGCCAGAAGCACCAAATCAGGTTGCCAGAACTCAGGCAGATGAGACAGGCAGTTCCCGTGGTTGGGCCCAAATCTGGGCCTCGTGAAAAGTCCCAAGAAAACTCCCCAAAGCAGTTTTCAAGATCCTAGTGTCGTCCTTTGCCTAAAGAGAACCCCAGACTCCAACATGTTCTGTGGAGCCCTTGGGGAAGGGGCAGCCTTCTCCGCACTGAGGCGCACAGCCTGACTGCTCTCGTCACCAATGCTGCAACTCCAGGCAGGCTCCCTGGGCTGTGGTTAGCCTGCAGCTATCTAGCCAGCCGGATTATGAGGGATTTTTTTTTCCCCCCCAACCTAAAGGCACTCAATCTCCGAATGACAGGAAGCAAGGCCTGAAAGCAGAGCCAAAATCTGGTACCTCCACTTCCTAACTGAGTGATCAGGGTTAACACCCTGTTTTTTTCATTGTAAAATAGGGTTAATAAAAGAAACTACTTAATTACAGTTCTGAGTATTAAATAAGATAATGTATATAGAGTGGTTGGTTATTATGTCTGTATATAATTAGTGCTCAGAGCCTGTTATAATTTTTGTTATCTTTCACCAGGGTTGCTTTTCTGTAATGCACTGAGACGTTTGCTCTGGGTTTGTGGTGTGAGAGAGTCTAAATGGCAATTTCTTCTCAAGGGGGCTCCCGAGGCAACTAGCGCAGAGATAAGTTCCCACCTGCTCACTGAGCCTCCGCGCCCCAGAGCTCTGGGTATCGCCCCTCCGCGGCCAGAAATCCGGTGGAGCTACACAAGGTCCCCGCTCCCTCCTGCTCGGCGGAAACCAAATTCCATAGGTCGGATATCCCGCACCCCAGAAAGCCAGAGAGGGCGCCAGCAGAAGACAGCCAGGTCGGCCTCGCAGACTCCTGCATCCCCGCTGCCCCAGCAGCCTTTTCATGACTGCACCTCATCCCGCTACCTGCCACCTACCACACCGCCCCTCCCGGAGCCCCAGCAGCTGGCAGGGATCCGGGATCCGGCTC
>NDGM010155602.1:0-19617 GCA_002564305.1 Octomys mimax | reverse complement strand
ACACACGCTTCCTTGGCCTCCCCTGGAGGATGCTGCTGGCCACGATAGGCCTGGGGTGGTGACCTGCCTAGGGTGTTGCCTGAGATGCTCTGGACCAGGAGCCACTCCTCCCCAACATGCCTCCCTTTCAGGAGAGCTGGGTGCACCTGTGGTGGATCCTATTTCATCCCAACTGCCCCTCCCCTCTCTTTCTGCTATGATTTCTATCTTGTCATCCTCCAAACCTTCCTGTCATCCTTCGTGGGGCTTTGGGAAGGTGACTGGATCAAGAGGGCTCATAGCTGGCTTGGTGTTATGTGTATGGGGCTGGGGGTGTGGCCTGGACGGGCTCCCCTCCCTTCTGGTCTCTTCCCTCGATGCTCTCTGCTGCTTCCTGTGGGGCCCTGCCCTGCTGCTATGCTGTTTCTTCTCAGAAGCCAGCTGACCACGGGCTGAGAAATGAGCTGAGAGAAACTCCTCCTCTTCAGGTGTAAATTATTGTGTCTCAGTGATGAGACCATGACTAAGACACCTTCTGGGGGGCAGCCCTCCCTCCTCCCTGTCTAGGGGACAGGACTGCCCCAACAGTGTGCCTGGAGAAGAAGAAATGATCCTGGGCTGGGAGCGATACATACACTTAGTCCATTTATAGAAGAAACTTCTTTAAAAAAAATTTTTTTTTAATGTATTTGGTACAGGGTCTCACTACGCAGCTCAGCCTTACAGTGATCCTCCTGTTTGTGCTTGCCTAAGAGGCGCTCAGTCCACTGAGCTGTCTTGCTGGCCCTTAGAGGAACACGTCTGATTCTAGGGCTGGTGAGTCAGTCTCTCTCTCTCTCTCTCTCTCTCTCTCTCTCTCTCTCTCTCTCTCCATCTCCATCTCCGTCTCTGGCTCTCTCATTCCTTGTTTGGGTAATACAGAAAGTTTTGCCAATCTAGACTGGTCAGACTTTAAAATGACTTAATTCTTCTTTAAATCTAGCTTGGATTTCTTCGTAATGACAGTACAATGAAATGCTGTGATTAAGAGCTGAATCATGGTCATATAAAATAAGTTTTGTTATAGAACCAATTAGTGATGCTAAAATTACCCATACTACTCTGCTTGAATGACCAAGAGGTTTCAAACTGGAAGGTCCTGGGCAGCTGGTGAAGACTTTTACAATAAGGCATTTTTTTAAAAAAAAGAGGGGGAAAAAAACTATATTTGGAAAGTGCAAGCCCAAGAAGTTGGGAAGGAGCACCAGCCTGCGGCGAGCTGAGGCACAGCCCAGGGCTGGCCGGGTGGCTGTGGCTGCATGTGGCCTCAGGCGGTGGCATTGGAAGTGAAGGAGTACCCACCTGCTGGTTAGATGCATGGCTCCTCTTGCCAGAAACAAAGGGAATTGCCCACTTAATCCTTGGCACATGGTGTTGATGATGTACCAATTAATGACTAATTAGGAAGATTTTTCCAGAACATTAGGTTCTGGGAGAAGGCCTACTCGGAGAGCTGCTGCTGCTTCGATCTCTCATTTTCCCCAGTGGTTTGCAACTCAGAGGGCTTCTAGCCAGGCTGGATTTGGTAGCAATGACTCTAGGCTGTGCAGTCCTGCACTTGGTCAAAGTCCTGAGTCAGTCATGACAGGCTGATGCTGCTCCTCCAGAAGTCTGAATGAAGGAAATATGAGTGCTGGTTACCTGATGGAGGACTGAGTCCTGAGTTCAGCAAAGTCAGTGAAAGCCAGGCGAGCCCTGCGTTGTTTTCTGGGCTCCTCTTCCTGTGGCAAGGACAATGGGGTCCCATCCTGTCCACAGCATAACCTGGTTGGGAGGATGGAAGGGGCCAAGAGTTCATGTTCTAGAGGGAGGCACTTGTGTGGGCCATGCAGGGGAAGGAGAAAGGGGGACACTGAGTGTCATTCCTGGTGTTCTGAGTTCGGGAAAGGAGGACTTGGGATGGATATCTACTGATCAGTCAGGTGGATCTGAGTGCTCAGTGGATCCTAAGGAATCCTCCTCCCCTGGACTAGGAAGCACCCACTGTGTGCCCACTATATTTCTAGCACTAGATACAGCAGTGCACAAGAAATTCCTGTTTTCCCATCATCGATAGTTTAAGACCAGGGTCCCAAATGTTGACACCACTGTCATTTTGTGTCAGGGCTTTCCTGGGTGTTGTACAATGTTTCCAGCATCTCTGGTCCCTAGACCCAGCAGCACCCTGCTTAACAAGTAAGCAGGTTTCCAGACATTGCCAGCTGTTCTGAGAGAGCACAGAGCAACATTTCTAGTTTTTAAAAAACAAGACAATAACAAAACAATCAGTAAATGTACATGTGCCAGTTTTCAGTGAAAGAAAGCGGAATGAGGGGGCAATGTAGCCAGGGCTGGTGTCTCTGGGGAGGGACGTTTGAAAAGGACCCTGTGTAAAAGAAGAGGTGATACTGGGGAAGAGAGGTCCTAATGGGTGAGGCAGATATAAGATCCCTAGAAATAGGGTGCTTAGGTCTCTGGAAAGCAAGAAGGCCATTCTGCTGGAGGAGTTCAAAGGAGGAGGGGTGTAGGAGATGATGCAGAAAGACTGGGCAGGATGTAAGGCTCTGGTGGGCGCTATGCTATGCCTGACCCTGGGCCATGTCTATCACCACCCATCCTGTGGACCATCTGGTCATATGGGCAGCTCGTGAGGCTCAGTAGAGTTTTCTGCTTCAGGCCTCACAGGCTGAATTCATGGTGTTTACCAGTTGGTCTCTCTGTAGGAGGCTGTGGGAAAGATCCACTTCTAAATTCTTCCTGGTCATTTAAGCTCTTCCGGGTTATTAGCAGACACAGGTTCCTGTGCTTGCATGGCTGAGGCCTGTATCCTCCTCAGCTGTCAGTCTAAGGCTACCTTGAGTACCCAAGGCTCTCCCTGCCCTTTGTGTGTGGCTTTGGATCCACAAAGACCTTAGAAATCCTTCTCATTGTTGGAGTTAGCCACTTTTAAGTCCTCCTGAGATTAGACTGAGTTTACCCGGTCAATCTCAAGCCACTCCCTTTTCAACCCTAACTACATTTATAAAATCTTATTTTTTTCACCTCACACTCTGGGGTCCATTCAGCCTACCATGACTTTGAGACAAAGGGTATGGGCCTTGTTATCTGAATCGCTTTGATCATGTCCCATACTGGGGACTCCTGGGCTGGGCCTGGTGGGACCTGGGGGGACCTTTCACTGGTCCTGTCATGTGGGCTGACAGACATGCTGTAGTCTTGGTGTTGCAGGCCCTGACAGCAGTAACTCCCCCATGGCCTCATGCTAAGGACATGGCATGGTGACAAAGGTCATCATGGCTTACTACTGGTAGGTTGTGACTGTTTAAGCTTGGGTTTCTCACAAGGAAACTGAAGCTTAGAAAGAAAAACCTCTCTGGATGACTGTAGGAGACCCAGGGCTCAGTCTAGGCCCACTTATACTCTACATGAAAACAATTATTTACTTGTTGTGTGTTTTGCAATACTGGGGATTGAACCAAGGGCCTTCATACTAAGCTACATTCCCAGCTTGTTTTTTTTATTTTTTACTTTGAAACACAGTCTTGCTAAATCACCAAGTTGCACAAGTTAAAGTTTTTCCCCTGCCTATTCTCACTTATTTGAGTTATTCTATTTATTTTTATAAAAAAGCAGAACAAAATTTTATAACAACATAGGAGCATAACAATAGTTAATACAGTCTGTATCAACATCTTCAAAATACTTAGAGTATAAGACATAAACCAAAAAGATTCTTACAAAAAAGAAAATGGTAATAAAACAGAATGTTCTTGTCAATGATCTAAGATAAATAAGTAGTATAATGAAACAAATTAGCATATATATTAAATATTTATGAAACAATGAAGCATGGATTTTGGAAAAGTATTTGAACTTCTCTCTACTTCCTTTTTCACTCTTCATTTGTGTGTTCATATATATTTTGTGTTTTCATACAAGAGAAAGCACATGTGCTATTTGAGCTTGCGTGTCAGCCTTATTTTACTTAGCATTTGTTCTCAAGTTGCATCTAATTAATTACGAATGCCTCCCATTGATCTTTATGGAAGCAGAGTACTGCATTATGCACACATACCACATTTTCTTTATTTATCTGTGGATGAACATGAAGGCTGCTTCTAAGATCTAGTTATTAAATAAATCCTGCTATAAACATGGATGTGTATGTGTCCCTATAATATGATGATTTTTAACTCTTCAGGGAAGATACCTAGAAAGGGAATGACTAGATCAAATGGAGTTTCTAGCTTTAGTTTTATGAGGAATCTCTACACTGGTCTTCATGGTGATTGTGCTAGCTTATGTTCCTACCCTCCATGTCAAAGGGCTCGTTTTCCAACACATCGTTGCCAGCACTTGTTATTAGATTTTTTGATCATTGCCTTTCTTTTGCCCACTCTGAACTTGAATCTACATCTTCCTGCTTCAGCCTCTTGCAGTGCTGGGATGATAAGTATGTATCACCCCATCTGGCCAAAACTGAAATGTTCTTGTGAAATTCTCTTCACCCAGAGTGACTCCCAGGGGTCACTCACATTTCCCATTCATGTCCCCTGAAAATAACACAAGAGGAGCCACCAGCCTTGCTGCTCTCGAGGACAGTGAAAGTGATCATGGGGCTGGCACGGACTGGGAAGGGAGTCACAGAGCCTATGCTGAGGACTTGAGACTCATTGTCATCTGGGAGGATGAATGGATGTGTGTTCCATGAGGGTCACACTGGCAAGGGGGTCTGTGGGGAAGAGTGGGAGCTGGGCTGGGTAGACACTATATTGTCCTTCCTTCATGCTTGTGACAGGTAGACCTGGGACCACAACATGTGGACCTGCTTAGGACAGGGAAGTCCCTTCAAGTGACATAGATGCAAATATTCTCCCTAGAGCTTCAAGCCACAGAAATGTTGGTATTCGGCAGACCTTGTGTCCTGCTTCCATTTTCACCAAGTTCACGTGTGGCTCCACCCATAGGAAAGCTCTGGAAGACAGAAGTGGAGTGGACAAGATCAGAGCGTGGTTCGCTGCTGCCCAAGACCACAGAGCAACTGCTGCAAAGGCCAAGGAGGAGGCTGTCTGTGGCTGTGGGACAGGACTGTGCGAGGTGAAATCAAAAGGCCTGGTGAGTGTTTAAATTTTAAAAGTATTATAATAAAAGACACATCGCATGACTCCCTTTCCCAGTCCTGCACTGATTTCCAACATGCTTACCCATCCCTCTTGCCACCTTCGGAGGCAGCTCTGGAGCCCTCTTTCATAACAGTCTTTACGAGGTGTGATAAAAAACGTGGTGAGTACTGCGGCAAAGCACCATCCAGAGAGGTCCATCCACCTTATTCACCAGATCCAGCCCCACGTGACTGCTGACTCTTCCCCAGGGTCAAAATGACCATGAAAAGGAAAGATTTGAATGGATTTAGGACATTGAGGAGGCTACGACAGCACAACCTAAAGCACTCAGAGAAGACTCCGGAGCTGCTGCAGCAAGTGGCGAGGCTGAGGGGATGCGTGTGTTGACAGCAAAGGGAAAGATTTGGAGGAGGATTCATGGCAAGGTATCTTTTACTGTAATAAACTTTTAAAAATTGAACATTCACCAATTTTTTGATCATGTCTCATATTTATTGTTGCGATGTTTATATCAGGGTTCACACCTGTCAGAACTCATTGGCTGTAGACACAAAACTGGATGCATTTTGTTAGGCCTAAATTGTGTATGAATAATGATTTAAACAAAGAGAGGCCACAACTTTTCTTGGCAGAAGGAAACATTGTGGGGCTGAACCGAATCCAGATCTCATGGCTGATCTTTAGGAGGAGCTGGGGCCTGTCCCTTAGAGTCGTCCCTTTCCCATCCTCAGAGTGCAGCCCTGTCTTGAACCAGATCTCTCAGGGTTGGGTGTGGACATGGCTACAGGTGTGCTAGGGGCTGGGCAGCAGGCTTGCTTGCAAAGGGTCACATGTCAGGACACGTGATAGCTAAGTAGCCACCCACATCAGTGTGGCCAATCAGATGCCCAGATGCCTGTCCCCACCAGAAGGAGGGCTTGGCTAGGTGTGCTGATCACAGCCAGGTCCCAGTCCCACTGTGAGCTGTGCAAAGACCTGGGCTCTGCCATAGGTTGAGACCCCTCCTGGGAAGGAGCCCCAAGATCCACACTGGGCATCCTGGTGCCACCAGGTCCTGGAGGGACTTCACACAGTGATGATGCCCTCTGGGGCTCTGCTCTCCACCTGCAGGCTGGAGCCGGAACCCATCTGTTCCCTGACTGGGAGGCTGGGGGAGAGGAGGAGGGCTACAACTTTGAAAGCCAGTGGACATCCTCCTGCCTGTGGCACGTAACACCTCCGCCGTTCACCAACTTTTTTTTGAAGTACAGAAATGAGGAAACAAGCAACAAGTATCAGACTCTCAGCACTGAGGCAGTCCTGCCGGGAGGTGACAGAAACCCCACTGGGCTGTAAACGACAAGCCTGGGGCCGTCAGTACTGAGCCTCCTGCTTTCCTCTTTCATGCCCTGTGGCTTCATTTTTATTTATGCATCAGTTTTTGAGATGAGGTTTCGCTGTTGCCAATCCTGCTCTTGAACCGCTGGGCTCAAGCAATCCTTCCACTTCAGCCTCCTTCCTGAATAGCTGGGGCTGTAGATACAGAGTCTCAATTTTGTAAATCTATTTTTGTCATTAGAAATCCCAGCTGAGGCTCACCATGCTTTGCTTCTTTTTAAATTGTTGTACTATATTATTCTATTTTTAATTTTTAGTTCTGGGATCAAACTGATAGCCTTGAGCCTGCTAGGCTTGAGCTCTACCATTGAACAATACCCCCCAGCCCTTCCAGGTCTGTCTGTCTTGGCGGCAACATTTTTTGAGGACTAGAATGGTCAAAAATAGAAGAACATAGGCATTGAAGTCCTTACTTTCCTTGCATAAGTCTTTCTCCGTGTCTCCTCTCTCCCTGTCTCTAGGTAGATAGGGTTAGATACCTATCTATCTATTAGTCTCTCTGCCTCTAGCTCCAGAATTTTGTATCAATTGATAACGAGAGTATCTGTCCTTTAATGAAGAGCCAGACAGCGCTCCGGTCAATGATGTTCCACTTCTGTTCCGGCGTCATCAGCCGCATGTGCTCCTGAGTCTGTGTCCATCTAGGAAACGCTTTTTATATGAAGGTTTTCAAGTATGGTAAAGAACACACAGGGAATGCAAAGGTGGCCAAGGAAATGCAACACATCTCAGCGTGATCCTAAAGCAACTGGCTTACAGCACCATGTATACGATGTCATGGGCAGCTCCGTAAGTCAACAGGTGGAAATCAGCTGTGGCAAGGGTGGCCAAGAGGAGCCTCAATGCATGGGGGTATAACATGTGATGGAACAGTCTGCACTCCCACTGGCCAAGTCCCACAGGCCCCATGTGTCCTGTGCTGGCTGCCATCGTACACTTTGGCAGGGTAGGACATACTGAAGTTCCAGGCTGGCAAAAATAAAAAGGGAGCTTTCTGCACACAAACCCCTAGGGGTCCGGTGAAGATTGCCACCTGCCTGAGCTGGGTCCCTTTCCTCCTGTCCTTCCTTCCTTCTTCCCTCTAGGGTGAGGGTCAGAGGGTGGAGCTCCATCCCCCAAGCCCCAGGAACTCGGTCTGAGCAGGCCACACACTCTGCTCTCCTTAGATGAGCCTAACCACAGATTGTTTTTTTGCAGTGGTTGGGCTGTGTGGGTCTATGCCCCATTTCCCTCTTTGGATCCTTTGACCTAAAGTGGGCTATGAGGAGGCAGGGCTTTGGGGCAGGTCACAAAAGGGATGTCTTTGGAAATAAATCAGTGCCTTATGCTGCAGAGCACAGAGAGACCTTGCGTCACCTGGCACTGCTGAGAGAAGACGGCATCCTCACCAGACTTGGAACCTGCGGTGCCCATCTCAGATGCTAGCCTCCAGACTCTGAGACATCAATTTCTGTTTCTTATCACCTGCCCAGTGGGGTATTTGGTGAGTGCAGCCAGCATGGGCTTGAACAATGCTCTTCCCAGGGACATTAGGGTTGATGTTGGGTCAGCATGTCCAGAAGCTGAAGGGCATATCTTGCCTGTGGAAAGCTAGGGAGGCACTTGCAGCTGCTTCCTTAGAGTGTCCAGTGCTCTTTGGATAGTGACCTCACCTTGTCTCCAAACTGAGAATTGGCCAGAGCAGATTGGCAGGAAGACTTTGAGAGGAGGTATGAGTAGCTGAAAGGGTTTCCCTGAGACAGTGACAAAGACCCGACAGCAGAGCTGAGTTAATTAAAGAGCTCTTATGAATCCATGGTGTCACTGCTGAGGGTAATGAAGGTGATGCTGAACTCGAGGAGTCAGGGTGAGGCAGGAAGCTGTGGACTGTGTTGTCATGGCAACAGCATCCTTGGCCAATCAAAGGTGTTGCTGGGGTCTGGGGGTGGTGGGGAAGGGAGCTCTTGCTCTGAAGTCCTCTGTGGTTTTGAAACACCATCCTCATGTGCACAGCCTCTGTTTGTTACTATGAATTTAAATAGAAGCTACAGGAGGAAGGCAAAGACCCAGAGGGAGACATTAACAGAAAAAGAGAGAGGAAGGAGAGAACAGAAGTGGGAGAGACAGACAGACAGATGGGACAGGCACTTCCAGCACCGGGGTTGTATTGGGAAAAAGCATGTTTTCCTCTTCCACAGATTTGCTGCCAGTGCTGAGAATAGGCTGATAGTCTCTGACTTTCCCTCCTCCATTCTGGCCTGAGCCTGGCACTGATGGTTTGAGAAAACCCAGCAGAACGACACCTGCTTCCAGCCCCTGGTACCCAAAGCTGGCATCTTTTTTTTTTTTATCACAGAGCTGCTTGGTTTACTGGCATAGGCTGTGCCCTGCACCAGCCACCCATAGGTGGGTTCAGGAGGCTGCTGTGCCCCCTCAACAACCCACAGGCCCTGGTGAGCATCATATCTACCCGAGAAAGGGGAATCTTTTCCAGTGTGAGTCAAAGCAGCAGGTGGGCTCCAGCAGCCCATTCCTTCCCCTTTGGTCATAAAGGATATGGTGTGAGGATGGTACAAAAAGATCTGTAGGCCACCGTGGTTTCCCTCCACTCCCTTTTTACCTTGAAGCACACAGCGCTAAGGCCAATTGCCTGTAAGTGACAAGGAGCATGGTGATCAGAGGGTGGCCTCGGGATCTGTGTGAACATGGGGAATGGTCCTGATTCCCCCTTCTCAGGGTGGTGTGAAGAGCCTGTAGTTTTCTGGAGGTGTCAAGAATAACTCCACCATAGGATGTTTGCTTGGCTTCTTATAACCTGATTTCTCAGATAAGAGACTTCCTCACCCCAGAACATCAGTCTAGCATCTGTTTAATGGTGGCAGTTGAGAGGCATGTTAATTCTATGACAGGGTTGGCTGGAGAAATAGTTTGCAGGGCTGGGGTAGGGTACGCTGAAAGGCTGTATATAGTTCGACTCAGCACCCTCTGTATGGTCCTGTGTCTCTCATAGACAGGATTCACAGGTCTAGGAATCAAGAGGTGGCAGTAGGAATGGTACCACTCGCCATTATCCCTAGTGATCCACTAGCAAAATTTTTGCTTCCTGTTCCCACGATCTTAAATTCTACTGGGCTAGAAGTCTTAGTTCCAGAGGGGGTAAGGCTTGTACCAGGAAGCACAACAATGATATCATTGAACTGGAAGCTCAGGCTTCCCCCTAGTCACTTTGGTCTCCTCATGCCTCTGAGGAAACAAGCTAAAAAGGGAGTAGTAGTGTTGCCAGGGGTGATTGACCCAGACTATCAAGGGGAAATTGGATTATTACTCCACAGTGGAGGAAAGGAAGAATATTCACAGGGTGCAGGAGATCCCTTAGGGCGCCTCTTAGTATTGTCATTGTCATTAAAGTCAATGGGGGGGGGGAGGTGGAGATAGCTCAGCAGTCTAAGTCCCTGTCTGGTAAGTGCAAGGAACTGGGCTCAATCTCCAATACCACATGCTGTGCTGTGGCATGCCTGCGCCAAGCCAGCCTCTGAAACCAGGTGTGATGTTGCATGCCTATAGTCCTAGCACTGGGAAGGCTGAGACAGGAGGATCACGATGAGTCTGAGCTGCATAGCAAGACCCTGTAGCCAAATAAATAAAAAATAAAAGATTTAAAAAATCCTTAAAAATAAAGTCAATGGGAAACTACAACAACCTATTATAGGCACAATGACAAATAGTCCAGAGCCTTTAGGAATGAAGGTATAGGTGACTCCACCAGAGAAAGAACCAAGACCTGGTGAGGTGCTTGCTGAGGGCCAAGAGAATTCAGAATGGGTAGTGGAAGAAGGCAATTCTAAGTACCAGCTACGACCCTGTGATAAGCTAGAGAAAAGAGGATTATAATTGTACTATTTCACCCCTATATGGTTCTGTTATAATTTTGATAGATTTAATACCAGTTCTTAAGGATCATTAGACCTGTGTTAATGTTGAAGTTATGAAATGATTAAGCATCAAGCAAAGAAAACTTGCCTTTTATTTGGTAACGGAATTAATGCATTTCCATTTGTACACAGGATAGTTACAATGCGTTAGGTGCAATTACATGCATATCTTTGTATCTACAGAGTGGTTTTAAGAAATATGTGTGGTTGCTAAATTGACAAGGGGTGGATTTTAGGGGTTGATACCTTGTGTCAACTTGAGAAGTTTAGAAGTTTAATTAAGTGACTCAGCAGGGAGCCAGGGTTCTTACTTTGCAAACATCCTCATCCTATGCAAGAGGAGGGCATGGGCCCTGTGGGAATTCTACACCCCTACCCCAGGATAGCCTGCTTATAACATAAAGAAAGGAGAGAGGCAGCTGCTGCTCTGCCTCCTCTTCATTTACTCTTTGCCGTTTTCTGCCGCCAAGAATGGCTGCCCTCTGCCATGTGCCACTCTGCCTTGGAGCCAGCCAAGTATGGACTTAAATCTCCACTAACTGTGTGCTAAATAAACCTTTCCTTCCTTAATTTTGGGTGTTGGCTATTTGTCCCAGCAACTAGTGAAAAATAACTGAGACACATGGGGTATGGCCCTGATGCCCCCTTCTTGGGGTGGTGTGAAGAGTCTGCAGTTTTCTGGAGCTGTCAAGAATGTTAGCTCCACCACAGAATGTTAATTCCACGACAAGGGTGGCTGGAGGATTCAGTGAGATGAGTCCTGTGACGTAAGTGTGAGCATGTGTACACATGTGTGTGCAAACCTCTGACAACCCAGGGCAAGTCACCCTGTCACAGGTGGCAGGTGTGTGCATGTGCATGTGTGTGTACCCATGTGCCTGCCTGGGACCAGTGGGGGCAGAGCCCTGACCTGAGGGCTGAGTCTGGGTACTGTCACAAGGGGCCCTCTGAGGCACCATCCAGATGTGAAAAACCATGGTTTGCTAAAATGCCTGCTCTGGCGAGGACCATTTTCCCCTCTGTGACCATTAATCATGATGTGTCAACTTGCCTGGAACAAGAACTGCCTAGGTGATTAGTAAGCACAGCTCTGGGTATGTCTGTGGGCGACAGGCACACGGGCCAGGGAACTGAGGAGGAAGACCCGCCCCAGGTGAGAATGGCTCCAACCAATGGGCTTGTAGCCTGCAAGGAATAAAAGCCATAAAGTAAAAGAAAGTGTGGCGGTTTTGGAGCATTCTAGTCTTCCTGAATGGGGCGCCCTTTATGCAGCTGCCTTTGGACACTGGTCTCCAGGTCTCCAGTTTCTTCAGCCTGCAACATGGACTCGCACTGGTAACTCTCCAAGGAGCCCCCAGGCTTTTGACCTTGGACCGGAGCTGCGGCCTTGATCCTTCTTGTTCTTCAGCTTCTGTCTTTTTTGGGTGAGCAGGGACTGGATCCTCTAGCAGGCCACGGGCACTGTGGTTTCTCTGGCATCTGGTCCTATGAACCTTAGTAAACCCCAATGCAGAATTATACACATAGTTTTTATTGATTCTGTTCCTTCAGAGAATCTGAAGCAAACATCCTGCCTCTCTGGGGAAGTGTGATCTCCTCACCACCCCTACCACCTCTGATGGTGGGCACAGACCTGGTGCTCCAGTGGTAGCCCCTGATGCCCGGTGACTTCAGAACTTGGGATCCAGGGCAGGCCAGACAGGCCTGAGTTCAAAGCCCGCTCTGCTCGCCTTGTGTCCAGAGATGAGCTCACCCTGTAGCTCTCCCTTCTCCATCTGTTCCCCAGAGAGGCAAACACCCTCCATGCCTGAGGTGGAGACAGGTCAAGAGGACCAGATGGTGGCAGGTGTGGACATTCTCAGCAGTGAGGGTTAGATGTTATAATATGGGGTTCCCAACAGCCTTGAATGACAGGAATGATAGCCACACTGTGGGCAGGAGCAGACACTCTTGTGAGGCTCACTTTCCTTTATGTGAAAAGAGGGGTCCTGGCCTCTTTCCACTCTTTTCATAGAGTGAGAAGAATGAATGCCAGGAACATGAGGGTAATGTGAGAATTTTTTGTAAAAATGTAAACACCTAAAACTAAAAACTATATGTGCTTTTACACATAAAGATAATAAAACTAAGAGGCTAAACAGATTCAGGCTTGGTGTGCCTTGAAGGAAGCAGAGGTGGATTATTGCTAATGTGGCCTGTGGCTAACCTGTCGTTCCACAGGAAGGAGCACTGTCCCATTCCCAGCTGTAGGCCGTGATCCTCTGAGGAGTCCATGTGTCCTGGGCAGAGTGCAGAGGACGAGACCCAAGACCATGCAAGAGGTACCATTTATTTGGGTAGCAGGAGGACAGTGGGAGCAGCTTTAATGTTTTAGTCAAGTTTTGTAACAAAACATGATTTATAGAATGCCATTTTGGGGATTTCTGACACAAAGCTCCTGAGTTTTCAGGTGAAAGAACTCATTTCCTTAGTAAAAGGAATGTTTCTGGTGCACTAAGCACTGTGCTTGATACCTTTTGGAAGTTGTCTCAATCCAACCTCCCAGAATGCCCTGGGAAGCTTAGGCCTCCTGTGTGCTGTGGCACAGTGGTCCAGCATGCAGGTATCTGACTCCAAGTGCTGTTGGGGCTGGGAAGCCAGAGGAGCTGCACCACTGCAGGGTCCTCATCGAATGGTAGGCACCCTGGAAGACCAGCGAGGCCCTGCCCTGAGAAGTGACACTCACCCCACACCCACAATCCCAGGAAGGGCTTTGCCAAGGGGAAATGGAAATGAGTGTCCCCAACAGACTTGGCCACGAGGGTTCACAGCTCAGGGGCTTGTCCAGGCACAAACCATTGTGCTATGTGGTCCATCCAAGCCATGTGTCCTACTCTTTTTGTCATCACTGAGACACAATAACCAGCAGTTACAACCTAAAGGTTTATGTTGGCTCATAGTTGAGTCCATGGTTGGACTCTAAGGAAGGAAGGAATGGCAGAAGGGCCTGGCAGAGGACAGTGGCTTGCCAGATGTGGACAGAAAGCAGTGAGAACAAAGGGGGAGCAGGAAGGGAGATGAGCCCTTCCACATCAGGCCCAAGTGAGCACCTCTTTCTACGAGACCCAGCCTCCTAACAACAAGCAGCTACAAAGCTCCTCTGATCCAATCACCCCCACTCCCCAAAGTCCTGCCTATGAGTGCAGGGTGTTTTTGGGGGTAATCTAGATAGAAACTAACACATCGTGCACAAGCAAAAAGGATTCACCACCTGGTGCCTCTTTTTCCTTACAGATCACTCAGGATGAGTCATCTGCAGGAACATGAATGGATCTCAAGACCACGATTCTAAGTGAGATCAATCAGACCCAGAAGGTTATATAGCTCATGCTTTCTCTACTAGGAAAAACCCACAATTTAAGTAATTTAAAGAGCAAAATAAAAGGCAGATGTTGGGAAACTGTGAGGCAGACTCTGGGGAGATGGGAAAGGGGTTTGGGGCAGGGAGAAAAAGATCAAGATGCGATGTGACTGTGCCGGTTCCCCAAGGTGAGTGCAGTTATTATGTATAGCAAAAAACATGCTAAAAATGTTGCATTAGTACAAAGGGATTGTTATGGTGCACAATAAAGTCAAACTAATGTTCCCAGAAAAGAATAAAATAAAAAGAACAGGGATAGCTGATCTATAGCGATGGGGTCAGGACATTGGCTGCTTCCAGATAGCAAATGGAAGGCCCAGTGAGGGGCAGGAGGGATTTTTCTGGGATTGTATCTTTTCTTGGATTCTGATTCTGGCTGAAGCTACACAGGTGCTGAAATCTGTCAGACCATCCTATGTGTTTCATTCAGTGCAGTTTTACCACATTTAAAAAATGTTAATCTTAACAAACAATTTTCTAAGCCTTAAAAAAAACTCTGTTCAGCTCAGAAGACAGATTGCCTGTGCCTAATCCCTGCTGAGCTGCATGGGTTTCCTGTGCCTCTGTAACCAATTATCACCAACCTAATGGTGTAACCCATATGCATTTATTCTGCAGCAGGCCTGGAGATCAGACATTGGAAATCAGTTTCTCTGCGCCACAATCAAGGCACTAGTGAGCAGGGCTGGCCCACTTGGGGGTGCCAGGGAGAGTCTCTTCTCTCCCTCTCCCATTCCTGTGGCTGTGGTCTTCCTTTCCTCCCAGCCCCTGCCTCCACCTTCAGGGCCAGCAGAATAGGTTCACCTTGGGTCACCTTGTTTTCTGCTCCTGTAGCATCCCTTCCTCTGAGTCTTCATAGGGACCCTGTGTCTTAGTCACTTTCTTTGTTGCTAGGACACAATATCTGACATTTAGGACTTAGGCATGGAGAAGTTTTTTCGGGTTCACATTGCAGTCCATCGTTGTTATGGCAGAAGGGCCTGGTGCTTAGTAAATAGAGAGTGAAGGAAGATACTGGGGAGGGACATAACCCTTCCAAACTATATTCCCACCTTCTGACCAGACCCCACCTCCTAACAGCAAGTTAGATGTGAACCCCATGATCCAATCACTTTCTAAAAGCATCGGGTAAACCTTCTTGATCTAAGTCCTAACTCCTGTGCTGTGTTAGAGCAAATACGTATGACCTGGGGCAATACGCTCATGTCACCAAATTTAGATTCTAGAAGATCTCATTAGCTACATAAGAGGCTTTAAACACTTCTCATTCATGGGACATAATACCTAATGCCCACAAGTTAGAGGAGGAGCAGTTAAATTTGCTCATGGTTTCAGGGGGTTCAGTTTGTGGTTAGATGGCTTCAGAACACAACAGCATAGAGCAAGGGTGTGGTGGAGCAATGACCTTCAGGTCTTGGAGGAAAGGGAGCAAGGCAAAGAATGAGTGCCAGAGAGGAAGGGGCCAGAGCCATACGCCACATTAGCAGGCACAGAGCTCAGGCCTTCCACACAGCTGTTGGGGACACAATTCAGGCCACTGCTTGGAGCACTGACATGGCACTGCTGTGACATGGGCAGCAGGTGGGTAACAGGCTCTGGCCAGGCGTGAGGTACCTTGAAAAGCATTTGCCCCTTTGAGGAGGAGATTTCCCTCTGGAGCCATTGGCTGAACCCTTGGATGGTAACATCAGCTTCTTAGGACCTGCAAAATACGGAAGATGAAATGTCTTAGGCCACAGTTTCATTTCTGGGAGCTTCATTGAGTTGTAGAAGAAAAGGAGAAGCAGGAACTTAGATCTTTTTTTTTTTTTTTTTGGCCCAAATGCAGTTGAATAAACTAGGGAGTGGGCTGAGCAGTCACAAGGGTGGTCTGAAATTCAACACCTTAACTCCCTCCTGCATCTGGACAGAATGTAGTGGAAGGAAGTTGTCTACATTTAATGAAGTGTTTGTTAGTATTCAAGTTCCCTGTGACAATCTGGGAGCCATTTCATTAAAAGCACCCTTTTAAGAGGAAAATATTTGCAGGGCGGGGAGAAGATGTGAGTAATTCAAAGCCACCCTGTCACTGTACAACTTGTACCCTGCCGTGCTGCTGCTGACGTGAGAGAAATGGTGGAGTAGCCCTCTTCCATTGGCATAGACCTCATGCCTCAGAAGGACCAGCAAGGTCCCTGGTGGGGGATGATCCTCTACTGAGGATTCTTCCAGCCTCAAGATTTTGGAGCGTGCTTCTTGTTTCCTTCCAGAGAGGGAGTAGCTTCTAGGTCAAGGTAAGGGCTTTATCCCCAGTCCCTCCTTGTAGGGCAACCTTTTTTTCTTGAATCCAGAGCTACCTATAGAAACACAATAGAAGGGAAAGGGGTGTGAGAGTAGGTAGTAGCGGAAGTCAATGAGCAGAATGTTTTGTGTGCAACAAACCCCCCCATCAAGTGTGAAACCAGAGTGGAGGACAGAAGGTTGACAGAGATCAAAGACTGGTGTATATATGTACAGTCTACCAAAATGAGGCCCACTAATCTGTGTAATCAACAAGAAAAAAAGAGTGAAAGAAAAAATATAGAAACTTTTCCAAGTTTCCCTTGGAAAAACACTGGGGAAGCCCTGGCAGGTTTTGCCCAACAGAGGGTCTCCAGAGGCTGGCCCAGTTTTGTGGAGTGCTGCCCACCTTTCCTCTAAGTTAGCCATTGGTTGGTTGGTAAGGTGTCCTGGCTCAAGACCTCTGTTTTCAGGTGTGTGTGAGGCTAAGCAATTGTCTGTCCTCTCCCTGGAAGAAGCCTGGACCCTAGTCCCTGTTACTTCTGTGGCTGAAGGGTCTTTGCAGATGGGATCAAATTAAGGGTTTTGTGATAAGAGTTATCCTGGTGATCAGTTGGGATTTAGCATGCTTCTCTTAGGTCCATATGTAAAAGGTTTGGTTCTAAGCTTAGTGATATTGGTAGGTTTTGGAACTGTTAAGATGTGGGGGTTAGTGGAAGTCCTATTTTCTTGGAGGTGTGCCCACAAAGGGGGCTGAAGAACCCCAGATTCTCTATCTTCTCTCTTTGTTCCCCAAATGCCATTAGGTGAGCAGTTTCCTTTCCCACACACTTTTGTCCAAAGCAGCAAGACCAACTGGCCATGCATCCAAACCTTCAGAATGGTAGCCAGCAGAAGGTTTGCCTCCTCAAGTTGATTATCTCAGCTTTTTTATTGCAGTGATAGGAAAGCTGACCAGCAGGCCTAGAAGCACAGTAGAAGGGTGGCCTGAAGGGTGGTAGAATCTTTGAGCTGAAGGCAACTGAGAAGAAGCAGTTATTTTTTAAAAAGTTTCTCTGCCATCTTCCTATTATCCAAAAGCAGGGCATAACTTTGGAAAGGAGCCTCCATCCCCCTTCTATTGGGAAGGACAGGATTAGTCATGAGAGACAGCATTAGACCTTTGTCAGCCTGCAATGACCTCGGAGGAACAAATGCTACAACCTTCACACCAGCCTTGATCTGTCATGACTTTCCTCGTATATCTGCCTCCCATAATTTGTTCTCCTTGGAAGCTCAAAGCCCTCTTCTTTACTTAGTCTTGTCATGTCTACGTAATGGGTTGTTCTGGGGTAAAGATGCTATCTAAGTCCAAGTCCTAACTTTGAGTGAGTCATTACCAAGCACAACCCACATATTCAGAGACATCTGTTGCTTTTTCTCTTGTGAATCTGCCTCTTGCTGCCCTGAGCCTTAGGGCCCCAGCTGAGAATCCAGATGGTTTGGTAGAAGACATTGTCACAGCAATGAAAAGAGCAGCCAGACCTCCAGGGCTTCCTCTTTCCTTTTTGTTCACAGCTCTGAGCATGGCCCCTATCTCCACCAGTCCCTACTCTTACCGATGCCCAGGGCAGGAGCCTTGGTGGTTCTCAGTATTGAAACTGTTGTTTAGAAGAAAGGGGACACCTAAGGGCTTAGTACAGTGCGGTTCACCCTTATCTTCACTGTGGATCCTGAATTGCTCCCAGGGAACCTTGCCTAAAGGTTTGGTACCCAGTTGTTGGTGCTAGTGGAGGGTGAAACCTTTTATAGGTGAGGCTTATTGGGAGAAAGTAATACCACTAGGGGTGGGCCCTCAAAGGAGATTGGAGGAACCCTGGTCTTTCCACCTCTTTTTCACCTTTCTCCCATGAGGTGCCCAGGTTTTCCTCTGCTGTGCATACCACCATGGTGTGCTGCCTGGCCACAGCCCCAAAAGCAACAGTGCCAGTTGATCCTGAAGAGAAACATCTGAAATTATGAGCCAAAAGAAGTCTTTAGTCTTTATTAATTGTCATGGTTTATATCTAGACATCCCCCAAAGCCTCAGGAACTCATGGGTGGGGTTAGATGCTAGGAGTGATTTGGTGACTTGGTGTTCGGAGGTGGAGCCTGCTTGGAAGAGGTGGTGTTTGGGGGAGTGTGGCTGGATGGTCCGTTTCTCTCACCAGCTCTTCCCTTGACCCTCTGCTCCCCCAACACCACAAGCAGCTCCTCTGCCCAGCCTCTGTGCTATGCCACCCCACCTCAGAGCCAGCACCGGAACCTCACACATTGTAAGCCAAGATCGCCTCTCCCCTTGTGTTGTGGATCTTGGTCTGGCATCTGAGCAGTGGGCAAATGACTAAGACCAGAGCTCAATTATCTCAGGTACTTGTTTCAGCAATAGAAAACTGACTGATGCAGTAACCCGCCCAGGGGGAAAATCAAATTAATCAATTTTTGTTTAATTTGGTTTCTTCCTAAATAGGAAAATTAAAAACAGAAGTATATGATTATTAAATAGGATGGATGTTCAGAGGGTGATAAACTGCTTTAATATTTAGGGATTGTCCACCCCTTCAGAATGAGTTTTCTTCTTTTGGGGACAGCACTAATGAAGGGGATAGGGGCAGGTGTCAGGAAGAGGCATGGCACAACCATTCCTACTTAAACAGAAGCTCTGAGCTGTGCTAAGCACCTGCTTAGATGGATTTTCTTTTTCTGTTTACTTGAAAACTTGGGAATGTCTTGAGGAACAATTTAATCTCAACCTCAAACATATGCAAGCTCTGTTATTGAAATAAAATATTCTAGGACAGCAAAATAACTCAGCTGAATAAAGCGCCTGCTTAGGCAAGGTTAGGCAAGTACACGGACCATGGTTCGATCCCAGACACTACATGTCATGCCAGCCTTGCCCCCAAGGTGGGCTGATCAGGCCACAAGGAAAAAAGAAAGAAAGAAAAGAAAAATATGTTCTATAATGACTGATAACATTTGAGTGTAGCCAGTCCTGTATTCGATTCCAGCTTTTGGTGTGGGAAATTCTTTCATTTCCTCTTGGATTTGCTGCCATCTGATGAATGATGCTTTTCTTATTGCTGCCTCTCTTCGCTCTTTCCTTCTCTCCCCCATCACCATGGAAGTAGGAGAAATAGAGGTCTTTTTCACTTCTTATCTGCTTCAAATGAAAAACAATGTTTGGTTCCTTCATTATTTTGCAGTCATGGGAATTGAACCCAAGGACTTTATATTAAGCTGCATATCATTTTTAAAAATTTTTTTTTAATTTTGAGACAGAGGCTACACCATGCCTGTGTAATAGTTGGTATTTGGCAGTCTGAAGCACCAGGCCTCAGGTAGTGTTTCTAGCTTCTCTGGCTGGACTCTCCCTGTTTGTCCAAAAACTCTTTCATTCTTTTAGAAACTGTTGTTTATATGAGACAAAAATGTTCTATATTCAGGGGGCTGAGGAGATGGTTTAGTAGAATAAGTGCTTCCCTGGCAAGTGCAAAGGCCTGAGTTCAATCCCTGGTTCCACAAAAAAAAA
>NDGM010155106.1:0-12131 GCA_002564305.1 Octomys mimax | reverse complement strand
TTTTTTTTTTTTTTTTTTTTTTAAAGTCAACAGAAAATGGATTTAGTCTTCTGCTCAAGGAGTAGCTGACAATTGTTTTCCATTTAAGGGTTGTCTCTTCACCCTGTTGGTTGTTTCCTTTACTGTTCAGAAACAGTTGATTCTTGATGTTATTTCTTGTGTAACTGAGGTAACTGTTCAGGAAGTCTTTGTGTATGCCTCTGTCTTAAAGACTTAAAAAATTCTGATGCTTTATTCTATAAAGCATATGTAGACAATAGGTCTTTAAGAGTTTTCTCTATTTTATCTTTTAGGATACTAAGTGTCTCTCTTTTAATATTTATATCTTTGTCCATTTTGATTTAATTTTAGTACATGGTGAGAGATATGGGCCTAGCTTCAAACCTCTGCATATACAGCCAGTTTTCTGAATGCCATTTTTAAAAACAGGCTTTATTTCCTCCAGTGTCTGTTTTTGGCTGCTTGGATAAATATCAGACAGTTGATTGTGCCAAGGATTGTGTATACATACTGTGTTCTGTTCCACTGATCTATATATCTGTTTTAGTGCCAGTACCATGCTGTCTTTTATGACTGTTGCTTTGTGATATAACTTGATGTCCGAAATTGTGATGTCTTTTGCCTTATTCTTATTGCCCAGGATTGCTTTTGCTATTCTGAATCTCATCTGGTTCATAAGAATTTTAGGATTGTTTTCTTTAGTTCTACGAAGAATGCTATTGGCATTTTGATTAGGATTGCATTAGGCCAGTTTGATAATATTTGTTCTTCTTATCTACTGTCTTTTCAGTTTTTGATCACCTCTTTTTTCTCTCTCTCTTTTTTTTTTTGAGTTTTATAGTTTTTGTTGTAGAGGTCTTTCATTTTCTTGTTAACATAATAACCAAGTAATTTTTTAAAAAAAGCTATAGTGAATGTTATTTTTAAAATTTCTTTCTTGATGAGTTCCTTATTGGTATACACTACTGATTTTTGTGTTTATTTTGTATCCTGTTACCTTGCTGAATTTGTCTATTAGTTCTAGGAGTCCTTTGGTGAGATTTTCTGGGTATTTTATGTAAAGAATTATGTTGTCCTAGAATAAGGACAACATATAGCAACATAATCCTTGCTATATGTACCCCTCTTATTTCTTGCACTTGCTTGATTGCTATGGCTAAAGTTTTGAGTACTGTATTGAGTAGTAGTGGTGGAAGGAACTTCGATATTGCTAGTTTTCAAGAGAGGTCCCAGTTTCTATTCAAATGACTTGCAGGTTGAATTTACTGTGGGGTCCACAATCAGGCCTGATTTTTTCCTAGTCTTTCACATGTCAACCGGAGCTTACTTCTCTGGTTTTTCATTTCCCTTTTGTTTATGGCACCTTGAAATTGTCTTAGCTTTATTTCAGGATATATGTTTTGAAGACTGTGTGAATTCAGGCGGCTATACTTTAGCATTGAAGGCCCTTTCCTACCATATTTTGGTTTTCATGTGTTCCCTTGTCCCACTGACCTCCTACCTGGAAGAAGATGGTCAAGCCAGAAACATGAAATTGCATATCTGAATTTTCTTTTTCATTTCACTTACATCATTTCTCAAAAACAGTCAGAGGCAACTAAAGCAGGGAGAAGCGGCTCCTGCAATCCAATAATCTTACACTCTCATTAATCAGATGAAGAACCTGGTTTGATGGGGACAATGAATTTTGTATTCTCCACCTGAATTATATTGAAATTTACTACCTTGAGAGAGAGAGAGAGAGAGAGAGAGAGAAAGAGAGAGAGAGAGTTAAGAAAAAGAAGCAGTGGGTTTAGAATTGGAAATCCAAGGGTTACCACTTTCCAGCTGTTTGGACTTGACTAGCCCCTGAGACCTTTGGAGCCAGGAGATTTTATGGAATTAGTTTCTCTTCAACTGTGTTAAGAATTCAACCAGTTATGGGCCAGGGAGATAGCTCAGCAGAATAAGCGCCTGCCTGGCAAGTTCAGGGTCCTGAGTTCACTCCCCAGTAGCAAAAAAAAAAAAAAAAAATTCAACCAGTTATATTCATAGTAGACATTGAATCAAACATTTCCGTATTTAAAATCTAGATTTTCTTCTTACCAAAGACCTGATCTTGGGAAAAATTTTGAACTTTCTGTATCTTAATTTCCTTCTAGAATGAAGATAATAATAAAAGTACCTGTCTTATAATGTTCACTTCACATACAGAAATGTGTAAGTCATATGTGCACTTAGTGCCATGCAAATTCCTGTGCAAAATATGCTTGATCAGTAATGAACTAGGGGACAAATTACATATTTCCCCTCTTCTTAGTCAACAGTAATTTTGCATTAAATGTGTTGTTTTTATTAAAGAGTATCCTCAGGAATGAGCCACTTCTTTCCTCTTTCTCTCTTTATTTCTTTCCTTCCATCTTTCTTCTTTTGTTCTTTTGTGATGGTTTCACTACATAGTGCAGGTTGCCGTTGAACTCACCTTGTAGGCCCAGGCTGGCCTTGAACTCACAGTGATCCTCCTGCTTAAATCTCCAGAGTACAGGGATTACAGATATGGGCCACCGCACTCTGAAAATGAACTACTCCTATCTCAAACCTCAGATTGAGGCTTTTTGTTTGTTTGTTTGTTTTTGGTTATTACACAGATTTTTTTAAAGAAAATTTTTCTTGTGAAAAAAAATTACTTGGAATGGTGGCATAATCCCAGTACTTGAGTTTGAGAACAGCTTGGGCTACAGAGCTGGTCTGAACTGCAGAGTGAGGCCCCATCTTAAAACAAAAAAGAATTTAAAAAATGAAGCCTGCATTTTTAATGCATGCATTTTGTACTTAAACACACAGTGGTAAAGAATGCCTAGCACTACCACCTGTACCTAGAGAACGCCATGATGAGTGGGAATCTGCAGTTTAGGTCAGTGGTCCAGCACTCTAGGCAGTGTGTCACAGGAAGCTGGAGGTTTCAGTAGTTTGTCAATAGCTAAATCAATTGGGCAAAAATTAAACAGCAAGTATTGTATGAGATGTCCTGACAGAATCTGGCTTGTGGTTTGGGTTCACTACATACTTGACAAACAACTCTGACTTAAATAAAACATTGGACTAAGCAGAGCGTCCTTACTGGCAGAAGTCACGTCACTGACAACCACAGTCTGCCAGTGGAACTGTAGCTGAGTCTCCTGTGGATAATCAGCCTTTGGCTGGGTTTGGAGAGAGCATCCTAAGGCAGCCAGCCCTCCCTGGGTCCTGTGATACAACGTAAGGAATAGCAGCAAGACAGTAACAGTATCTAGAAACGAAGGATCGTTTTACCAGTGGAAACCACAGCAGTCTTAGGCAGGCAGAAAATAACCATAAAAATTACTTTTTGGCTAGGCGACATGGGTCAGCTCTCTTGGCCTCATGAAGAAAATTCGTGTGATCTGTTGTGACTTTAATCACATTAAACTACGTTGTGGTTATAGAATGGCTGGTTTGCACTGAGCTCAAGCTCCAATTTTGATTACTGTAATAATCAGTTCATGCCTGGGGTTGTGTGGGTAGAGAAGAAGTGGAAGGCATGGTTTCTTTGTGTAAGATCTTAAAATTGGCCAGTAGGCCACAATTTACACACATACAGCATTTATAGATGAAAGCAAAAGTCTTGGGCCGGCCAAATAGCTCAGTGGATTAAAGTGCCTGCAAGCAGGCATAGGGGCCTGGGGTTTGATCCCCGAGCCTGCCTTGCAAGCCCCACCCCCAGGACTCACTGAAACAGCATTGAAACTGGGCTGGGTGTGTTGGCCCATGCCTGTAATCCCAGCTCTTGGGAGGCTGTAAACAGGAGAATCATTATGAATCTGATCTACTAGTGAGACCCTGAACACCCTGTAGAACTTTCCCTAAAATATAGAGAAAAAAAGAAAGAAAAAAACCTCAAAAGTGTGCAAGTCTTCTAATTTATTCTAGAAAAACAAACAAAACTTGGATGGCCTAGAGCACTCTAAATACTATATTTTCTCTTTCTTTTACTTTTTTTTTATGTACAGGGTCTCACTGCACAGATCAGACTCATAGCGATCCTCCTGTTTTCAGCTTCTTAAGCCCTGGGATTACAGGTGTGTGCCACCACGCCCAATCTCAATCACCTTCTCAGCATGCCCTGGGAGCAGGGTCAGCACAGCATAGGGATCAAACCCTGGTCCCTTAACACTTGCCTAAGCAGGTGCTTTAGTCCACTGAGCTATCTGGCCAGCCCGCTCTTTTTTAAATCAATTTTTATTAGCAGATTTTGGTGATACAGAGTAGAATTTCATTGTTGTGGAAAGTCTGTACTTCTCCATCAATTTCAATTTTCAAAATTTTAATTTTGCAGCATATAAAAGTTCTGGTTAGTGATCATTTTCTTTTAGAACTTAAAAAAGTTCTCTTTAGGCTCTCCTGGCCTTTAAGGTTTGTGCTGAGAAATCTGGAGGTAGATTGGCTTGCCTTTATAGATTACTTTCTGTTTTTCCTTCCTAAAAGCTGTTACTATTTCCTCCTTTGGTTGAATTTCTGGAATTTTGATTATGATGCATTGTGAAGAAATTCATTCTTTAGTTGTGGCTATTTGGGGTTCTGTATGCCTCTTATGCTTGAATATTAAATTCTGTCCCTAGATTTGGAAAATTTTCTGTTATGAGTTCAGTGAAAAATTGTTGAAACCCTTTGAATCATCTTCTAATTTTCTCTATCACATTTTTGTGGACTCATCTCTAGCTGTTGATCCAGCTTACATGGTGAGTTATCATTTTGTAGGGCCTTACTGAGTTTATAATATGCTCTCTCTACCATGTCTTCTATTCGTGACTGAACATTGATTGTATTGGGACAACCCTTTATTAATTAAATTCTCTTTGAGTTTAAACATCTTAGGATCTATTTTGATTCCATATCGATTCTGCTATGTGGATACTCAATCCAGCCCCACTTTTCCTGCCGGGCAGGGTTAGTCCATGTTGTGTTGTCTGCTTCAGGGCCATTTTCACTCCAGCTGCTACTGGTGTTTGTGCTCTTCCGTGCACCCTAAGTCATCACTGTCTCTCATATTATGGGCTGTGATCTTGTAGGTGCTTCCTTTTGTCCCAGGACCCCCTCTGTCTGTGCAACCCCAGATGTGGCAACTGTCCAAGTGAAGGCGTATCCCTGATCATTTTAGTAGATGGGAAAAACAAACAGATCACTGAGTTTGGTGCTGGGTATAGGCAGCAAGAGAGCGAGGAAGTCTGCTAGACTAATGTTATCATTTTCAAAACACGCCACCTCAGAAAACCGATGTGGTTGGCTTCGCTTCTTCCCACAGAGGGTAAGACTACCACGTCCTTCACATCTAGAGCATGCCACTGCTAAACTCCTTTCTTCGTGACTATGTCTTGTGGCTATTTCTATTCAATCACTGTGATACACTGACTCCAGACACCCTGAAGTGAAAGCTCTCTCTTGATTCCTGCAGCTTGACTTCATTTTTCTGTTTTACATTATTTTTTCCACATGTCTTGATTTTAGATCCTACAGCAGCTATATTTTGCTGCTTATATTTATTCCACCACTTTAATCTCAAATACTGTTTTGTCTTTTGGGAGAATCACAGAAAGGTCTGAGAAGCCCTACACTAAAGAATATTGTGTACTTTTATTTACTCCCAAATTTCACAAAAGTAAATGACTGTTCTCCCAATCTCCTACCATGCTCCTAGTAATTTGGCATCCTTTAATTCTTCAGTGGAAAGCAGCAGAAACTAACTCTAGCTAAAAAGACCACAACCAATTTTTCTGTAACATCATTGAAAATTTATAGAATTGTCAGGAATTACGGAGAAATAAACTCTTCTTTATGTGGTTGACCTGATAGGTGACAGACTTAGCCTTACTGAGTAACTGAGAAGGCTGCAGGAGCCTTACATATCTGGGAGACCTTAAGTCACTTCACAGAGGTGGAAACTGAAACTGAAAGGGGAAAAATAGCTGAGCCTCAGTCGTAGGGCTAGTATGGGAGTGGGCCACAAGACTCTACTTCCCTGCTTTCTGTTCTGATCTCTTCTTTGAAAGGAAGGGATGTTCCCCCTTAAAAATGCAGCACTCATCTTCCATGTGGAGGGAAGGGGCCTACATTGTGAGTGGTTGCTTGGCAACTGTGAGCTTTGTGTTCCATACTTCTTATCTCATTGGGAGACCTTATCTTTACAAGATAAAATATGTGTACTAATTTATTTCACATTTATTTCCAAAAAGCAAATGATTTTTGAAGTGATCTAACACAACTCTCTAAAATGATACCTATTGGTCTTTTGAGTTTATAGTCTTGCTTGGCTAGGATTCACATGAGGTTAAAGATTGAACAGTCTTTTCTGCCTTCCTTTTTGTTCCGAATCTGAAGAAAAAAAGCACTTTTCAAAGTTGTCTTCCTTATGAGACACTCTACTACTTCTTCACTTGTCTCATCTAGAAGTGCCAGATAAAATATAGGACTTGCAGATAAATTTGAATTTTTGGTAACTGTGAATAATATTTTAGTGTAAGTCTGGCTAAAATATTGCAGGAGACACCTCAACTAAAAGGCATTTCTGGGGTATCTCAAGTTCAAATTTAACTGGAGAGCCTGCATTTTTAATGGCTAAATCTGTGAAGCTAATTTTAGCTTTGGAAACATGGGTTTTCTTTTCTTTTGTCTCTCTTCTTCACTCCACAGACAAATCTCTTACCACAGTGTCTGGCACATAGGAAGTACACAGTAACTGTTAATTACTTTTGCTATTATTTGTTGTGGTTTAAATCTAAATGGCGCCCTACAGCCTCATGTGTTCATAGGTAGGGCTTTTGGGAGATGAGTGGATCATGGGAGGGTGCGACAGTCATTAGCAGATCAATCCACTGATGAGTTTATAGCTAATTTTTTGTTTTGTTTTGTTTTTGTTTTTTGGTGGAACTGGAATTGAACTCAGGCCCTTGTGCTTACTAGACAAGCACTTATTCTACTGAGCCATCTTCCCAGCTCCAAATTTGATGCTGGGAGACGAAGTCTGGTGGGAGGAGGTGGATCCCGGGGGTGTGGCCTAGAAGGGTCTATCCCTCTTTCTCCTCCCTGGATGCCTCTCTGCTTCCTGCCTACTATACCCTGGATTTTCTCATCTGTCAAGCTATCCTGCTTTGGAGCCAGCCTACTATAGACCATACCCTCCACATACTGAAGCCAAAATAAACTTTTCCTCTTTTAAATTGTGGGTGTTGGGTATTCTGCCTCAGCAATGACAGAGTAACTTAGACACTACAATACTCAGCAAGTACTTTTGTCATGAGAATCTAATTTTAAAGCACCCTAAATTTCTCCTTTACCATTTTAGGAGAAAGTTCTTGTGAATTACACCAATTTCTTCTCCACTTTGTCTTCCTCACACATTCATTTTCCTTTTGTTATGTTCCATTTTGTGAGCGGTGATAAGCCTCAAGTGCCAAATTTTCCCTGTTGTCACTCAGATCTATGTATTTCTTCTTTATCTCCTATGTGAGAAAAGAAAGGTCAGAGGGCTGGAATGCATCAGTCTTGCTTCTATGTAGAGAACCTGCACCTGCCATTTCCCACTGAAGCATCTTTCCTGCTTTCTGGAGCATTTTGAACACTATGTAAACTTATTTCACTGACTTGGGATTGACCTTATGGTCTGTAATCTTGAAGAGAAGTAGGACTCAGATTTTTACTAAAAACCCCTCATAACAGGAGAAAGAAAGCATCTTTGGTTAACTATGAAGTTGATTCAAGACTTTGCTTCCTTATGTCTAAGAGGAGAGTGTTTTCATGGAAATAAGATGGTCAATAGGTAACACATTGCCTTAGCTCAAAGAGACAGCCAATGCAATCAGTACCCAGCAGTAGTATCCTCACTTTAAAGAGATGTCTGTGTTCCAGCTGCTATATTTAAGCCTGATCTTTTATCAGTGCAGACATTAGGTGCAAAGAGAAATGATTACAAACTATGAACTCACTAAGCAAATTCTCTTGATCCTCATCTCAACTTTGTCTCTCAATAGAAAAAAAATGCTTAATTCCTTCTACGAGATAAACAATAACAGCATCTATGGTGTAGACATAAGTAGTTGAGAGCATAAAAAGGGCTAATGCATATAAGTGTGGCAACAAAGCGTTTTCAAATAGTAATGCTCATGATACTCATTGGATGAAGAAAAAGTTAGTAAGCAGCAGAACCAAGATTTGGCTACCATGCCACTTTTTCCATGTCACCAAAGAACCACTGCCAAAGGAGAAGAAGCAGCTAGAATTTGGGGCACAATCTTTGGAATTCCCCAAATCATGTCCCTACCTAGAAGTAACAAAATTTCATAGGTTGATTAACTAGGGAGTATGTTGTTGCTGAAAAACACAGTGTCAGAGACCTAAGCAGCACAAATTAATTTTCCTATTGAGACAACACCAAGCATAACCAGTACAATGTGGCATTGCTGTGTCAGCGACATAAGCTCTGTTGCACTCAATATGTAAATGGTTGTCCTTGTCCCAGCCATCACTTACTATCCCAGTTGGTAGATGAAGAGCAGATGAACCTTTCCTTAAAGAAGGGACTGGCCCACAGGTTATCCATGTCACCTCCAGCTATTTCCCCTTGGGCCACATTCAGCCTTTCTTCTGAGCATCCATGTCTTCAGCTATCACTGAAATAAAAAGGAGCTATGGCAACTGGGAGCTTAGGTGAAGCAGCTCCACCCACTCAGCCTATTACCTCGTTTCCAGGCTACATTGATTACTCACCCTACACCCATTCTAGATGTGCTGTAAGTCACACCCATTCTAGATGTGCTGTAAGTCAGACTAGTTACTGTAGGGAAGTAAATAGGTTGATTTGCCTCACCAGTAAATAGTCTAGGCTGCAAGTCTTTTGATTTCTTGGCTGTCTTCTTCTCCTTGCCTTCTATTTCCCACCTCTGTCTCAGACTGTTGGCATTTTCCTTGGCTGGTGTTCCACCCTTGTGTCCTTCTCTTCTCCCAAACTCTCCTGGCACTTCCCTATCCCACATGCTTATACATTTCACGCTGTGGATAGAATGATATAGAATGTAAAATGTATAGCAAGCTGGCGGGCTGAAGGATGACTGATCACAACTGTTGCAGTGCATGCATGGATAGTCAGTTATGCTTCCCGCTCGTTTCTTGGTCCTCAACGCTTGGAACAGCTGCAACTGTTAGGTAAGGAGCTGCCTTTTTATTAGAAGCAGCAGAGAAAAGATGACAGGAGCCTGTGACATGATGGAGGAGAGGCAAATAAACAGAAAACACAGTCCTCAGAGCATTTTTGCAAGGATAAAAGACCACTTAGTATCCTACTTAAGAGTAAAAAGACAAAGCAGATATGAGGAAGGACAACAAAAATGCAGAGGTTAGAAATGACTTTCTTAAATCTTTAAACAAAATCCCTTACTGTGGTTGTCTGGAGTGCTCATCACTATCAGATTTTGTTTTAATTTGGAGCCCACTTTGGGGGCAGGAAGGGTCTCCAGTTTGTTCAGGCTGAAGTTAGAGCTGGAAAACACAAGTCCTGGAGTTAGTATGCTGTGCGTCCCCCTGAAAGCTGAAAAGAAGGTCATTAAGATGCTGGTCAGTGGGGATACTGGCAAGGAATAAACTGGGAGCTAAATGTCGGTCTGCACGCAGACCATTCTAATACCTAATCCTCTTTGTAACGGTCGATTTACATGTTAGAAGATCTAAAAGGCAGGAAGCATAGAAATGGGCTTTGAATTTTCTTCCTTAGATTTTGCTTCCAATTAATCTTTCTGAGACAAGAATTACAATCCACCACAAACTGTTCTGAAGCTTTCAAGAGCAGGTTCTGCTACTTTGGACAAGATGCTACCATATTAAAAAAGAGGAAAACAACTTAATGTTGGGTTGGATTTTTTTCCCCTCTAAATATGAAAACAACCTCTCAATCTCACTAAGAAGGCTGTACACAAATTTTATCTGAAGTAGACTTTTGTTAGCTTACTTAGACTCAGGTCTGGAGAGGGCTGTTGGGATTCTTTTTCGGATGAGGAAACCAAGGCCCAGAGATGCCAAGCCCTTCGCAGAAGTTTGCTCAGCACACTGGTTGCTTTAGGCAGGACTAAAGCTCTGTCCCCTGGTCCCTTAATGCCTAGCTGGTACTTCCTCACAAAATGTATCTGTCACAAAGAAAACTAGTGACATCCCAAGCCTGAGTAGTTTCTCAGTTATTTCTAAAGGTAGTCTATGGTGCATAAAATGGAAAGCTTTTATGTTATAAAGAAAAGGTTGCTCCTGAGCAGGAAAGACGCAGCTCTGCTGACTTCTGAGTAGAGGGGCAGGTGTGATAGCAAAGGCAGTGCAGGGCCCGTTTCTCGCCCCATGTGACCTTTCCTTGTCTTCTTGCCTCAGAACTAAGCCACCTTTCATTATTAATATTATTTTTGTTAGGATTTTTTGGGACAGGGTCTCACTCTGTAGTTCAGGGTAGTCTTGAATGCACATGTAGCCCAGGCTGGCCCAGAACATGTGGTGATCCTCCTGCCTCAGCCTCCCGAGGGCCGGGATTACAGGCATGCACCACCACACTTAACTCCTGCCATTGTTATTTGCTAAGGCAAAAACCTCTAACCGATGGCAGGTTCTCCATCACACTGTGGGTCACACAAAAACTTTCACTCAGAAGACCTCAGGTTATTACCAGTTCTCCCTATTCATCCAAATGGTTTAATCTTTTGTGAAGACGTGGACATTCTTTATAATATGATGCGATGGAAGGATCTTTCCTTACAAAACATGGGCATATACAGCTAACCCATTCTACGATCTCCATGTGCTCTGAGTCTCATCTGTAAGCCACGTCAAAGGCTTTCTGCCTTTAAGTAAGTTACCACGTGTCATTAACAGGGCTGTCTTAACTGGCAGCACCTGATACAAAGAACTAAGTTCCCGTGGGAGACAAGGAGCCCCCAAGGAACTTCCCTGGAGAATAAGAAGCCAACACCAAGTTCTGAGTCAGCTAGAGGGAAGGAGACCAAGGAGACAAATGACAGGGGAAGAGTCTCAGAGGAGTTTGGAGGGCGGCCAAAGATAAATCTCACGACTTCATCACCTTGTCTAGGATTGGCCATAACTATGACTTCCAGGCCTTCCTGAGTTACTTAGCCAGCCTCTGCGCAGTTTCCAGAGTCACACACCTTCCTGGCATCTTTCTCTGATACACGCAGCCTCTCCAAGGCCGCCCTGTGCCGGTGAGTAAGATGTCCAGAAGAGAGTCACCCCCTTGCTTCCTGGCATCCTGCCACTTTATGCTGCTCACAGATCTTTCAGACCCCCAAAAGGGATGGGAAATTCCTTGGAATATGCTGTAGGAGAATGATGTATCAGCACAAGCTAGACATGATCTTGGCATGCACACCAAGTAGTGATGTATTGATAAACATCAAAAGAAGCAATGAATTCCAAGAAGAAAGTGAGTTGGAGCCATTCCAGAGATCCAGATTTTTTTTTAAAGACACAAGGTGATTTGTAATGCTCAGCAGGACATGGCCGGGAAATGTTTATGGGCTCTTAAGAGCAGTGGGAAGAGATGCCAGAGAGCTGGGCCTGAGCTGCAAGGACATGTATGTCCCTAGGCCCTCCCCTGCCAGCCACTCTAAGAAGTCAGTCTGAGACAGAACCCCAGCACTGAGTAGCCATTTCAAGAACAGCTGAAAGATATAGCAAGTGATAGGGTGTTTAATTAAGGACACCACCCATTCTATTTCTTTTGTTGTGTTGTTGTTCTATTTTTTTAAAAAAAATTATATTCTCATTGAGGGGAACCCTTACCTCCAGAAAAAGAGAATAGCAAAAATCTCAGTTCATAGCTCTGAAATATAGGGCTGGATACTGGTAAGCCATATGAATGGCTGTGTCTGATCAGAACTAGCTGAAATAATTTATGCAAAGGGATCTATAATCTGTATCATCCAATGGGTATCTTAAATCTCACTTAATTCTAATTAATTGAACTAGGTAGTTACTCATGGCCAGTGGTTGCCATACTGGACTGTGCAGATCAAGATCTAGGGCTAGAAACAATGAATGTTGGGCTGGCGAGATGGCTCAGTGGTCTAAAGCACCTACTTGGAACAAGCTGAACT
>NDGM010154786.1:0-12192 GCA_002564305.1 Octomys mimax | reverse complement strand
ACTAATCCATTTTGAAACTGTCTCATTGCTATTTGTTTCTCAATAAAATTATTTTTTAAAAAACAAAAATCAACTAAGGTAATATATACCATACCAATAGAATAAACAAAAACTCTCAGAAAAAGTGATAGAAATTCACCATCCCTTCTTGATAAAAACACCAACCAAACAAGAATGGGAGTTAAGTTCCTAACCCCGACATCTGTGAAAGCCCACAACTAGGACCACACTTAAGATGCGGGTCAGCCTGATACTCTCAGTATCAGGAATAAGGTAACAATGTCTGCTGTCCCCTAATTCTAGTCAAAGTTGGACTAGAAGTTCTGGCCAGGGCAATTATGCAAGAAGTAATAGCATCAAGGGCTGGGAGATGGCTCAGCAATCTAAGTGCCTGCCTGGCAAATGCAAGGACCTGGGTTTGATCCCCAGTACCACATGCTGTGCTGCCCCAGAACCCCGGGCATGATGTGCCAGCCACTGAAACTACACGTGGTGGCACACACCTGTAATCTCAGCACTGGGGAGGCTGACACAGGAGGATCGCTATGAGTCCCAGCTTGTAATGAGACCCTGTACCAATTAATTAATTAATTAATTAAAAAATATAATAGCATCAAATTGGAAACAAAGTCAAGCCATGTGTATTTGCGGATGGCATGATCTCATATATAGAAAATCCTACAGGATCTACACACACCAAAAACAGCTACCTAAAGTAATGAATTAGTTTGGCAAAGTTATAGGATACAAAGATCAATACACAAAAATCAACTGTACTTCTGTTCAGTAGTAATGAATAAAACAAAACTGCAATTAAGGAAATAATTCTACTTACAACAGCATGAAAAAGAACAAAATGCTGAGGACAAGTCCAACAAAAGGAGTGCAAAACTTGTACTCTGCCTCCTACAAAGTATGGCTGAAGGAAACGAAACCCTAAGTGGGCGGATAGCCTCTGTTCATGGATTGGAAACTATTGTTAGATGGGCGTGGTCTCCAAATTGACCTACGTGGTTAATGTAATCCCTACCGAAATCTCAGCTGCTTTTTTTTCAGATATAGACAACGTGAACCAAACTTTATATGTAAGTTCAAGAGTAAGAATATCCAAAATGAAAGGAAAACAAAATTGATGGGTTTGCACGTCTCAGTTTTACAACTTATTGAAACTGACAGTAGTCAAAACAGTGTGAGATAACCGCAGCAACAGATATGCCCCTCTGTGGGACAGCATAGACCAGAGCCCAACTCTCGCCTTGAGGGTCAGTGGACATATGACAGTGATGCCAAGATTATTTAACAAGTGAAAAGTGGTCTTTTTAACAAATAGCATTGAGGCAAGTGGGTATCCACAAACAAAAGAATGAATTTGGACCCCAGTATTATGCCATCCACAAAAATTAACTCAGAATAAGAGCTAAAACTACTCTTAGGAGAAAAAGCATCAACATAAATCTTGGATTAGGATATAGGCTTTTATATATGACACCTAAATCACAAACAACAAAGGAAAAAGATAAACAATGTGGACTTCATCCCAATTAAATGCTTTCGTGCCTGAAAGGACACTACGAAGAAAATGAAAAGCAACCCATGTGTGCAAGTAGGAAAGCACATGCAAAGCCTCTATCCAGCTCTAGTATGAAGAATACAGAAGGACTGCAACTCAACAAATAAAAGACAAATAACCCCGTTTTAAAAGGGGCAAAATATCTGAGTTGACATTTTCAAAAGCAATTATACAAATGGCCAAAAAGCACAAAATGAAACCATTTTCAACATCATTTATCATGAGGCAAATGCAAGCCACAACCACAATTAAGTAGCATTTCACACCAACCAAGATGGCTATACTCAAAAAAGACAAATAACAGGCCAGGTGTTGTGGTGCATACCTACAACCCTAGCACTCTTGGAAGCCCAGACGGGTGGACCAGAAATTGGAGCCCAGCGTGGAAAAGTTAGTGATTTAGTAAGACCTCATCTCAAAATAAAAAACAAAGAAGGGCTGTGGCTGGGTTCAATCACCAGTACAAAATAATAATAATAATAATAATAATAATAATAAGTGTTGGCAAGGATGAAGAAAAACTAGAGCCCTCCCAACCTGCTGACAGGAGTGTGAAAAGCAGTAACCATTTTAGAAAACAGTCTTGCAGTTCCTCAAGTGGCTAAACATCTAAGATTACCACATGGCCTGGTGTTATAATTGTGTCTACTTGTCTCCGTAAGGCCTCATGCAGTCACAAGTACAGGCTTCTAGAGTTTGTGATTGATGTGTGAGCCGATGTTGGGATTCTGGGTGTGAGTGCTACACCCGCCCTGGGGTGGAGAGCCTGAATACCATATAAGGAAGGGAAAGAGGCTAGCTCTCTCAATGCTCCCTTTTTGCTATTGCTGCTTTTGCCACCTTCCCCACCGAGAACTGCTGCCCTCTGCCTTGCGCCACCCTGCCTTAGAGCCAAGGATGGGCTGAAGCCTCCATGAACTGTGAGCTAAATAAAACCTTTCCTTCCTTAATGCTGGGTATCAGGAATTTTGTCTCAGCAATGAGAGAAATGTAACTAAGACACCTGCCAAGTAGTTTATAATATATACCCAAAAAAGATGGAAACACATTCCCACAGAAAAGAAATACCCAGGCCACTCTTCCCATCATTCTTGCCACTCTCTAAAGCAGCTCTGGCAGTTCTCTTTCACAAGTGTCTTTAGTGGCACTGTTACGGCTGCCTTGGTGTCCTGAATTGTCTCAAAATGTTCACCTTCCACGGTCATTTTGACTCTGGGGAGAGCCAGAAGTTGAACAGTGCCGGATGCCATGGATAAAGCAGATGGGAACTCACTGTGATGTTCTCACGAGCCTTCCTTTCCACTGGATGGCACTCCGCATAGAAATGCACTGTATTTCTTTAAGTTATATCTCATAAAGACTCTTATGAAAGAAGCTTCCAGAACAGCTTCAGCAAATGGCAAGAACAACAGGATTTGTGAGGCCAAAGCAAGAGGAAGTATTTTGAAGGGAATTAACCACCGTGTGCCTTTTGCTTAACTTTTTAAATTTAACACTTACCATATATTCTGAGATATACACATGCGGGTGTGGTGTGTGGTACACGGTGTGTGAGGAGGGGATGGAACTCAGGGCCTCGGGTACGCTAGGCAAGGGCTCTACCACCAAGCTTCAGCCCTTGCTTCACAAGATACTCAGTTAGAAAAACTAGCAATTAATGGAAAGGACAACCCGATTGTTAAGAAGGCTTGAATAAGCACTGTATGGGGGGGGGTACTATAACAAAATACCTTAGACTAAGTGATTAATAAACAGCAAAAAATGATCTCTCACTGTTCTGGAAGCTGAGACGCCCAGGATGAAGGCACCAGAAGTCTCAGGGTCTGGTGAGGTCTTGTTCTCTGCTTCGCAGGTGGCACCTTCCTTCGTGTCCTCCTGTGGCAGAAGGAGCCAGCGAGCTCCCTCGGGCTCAAATCACCAGAGCTGGCAACACCACGAGGTAGAGGGAAGACGCAGAGCCCAGCCCTCTGCTGTATCACTAATAGAAATAAAGATGGGCACAACCACTTTGGAAAACTTTTGGGGGAGACAAAATTAAAGAAAGCGAGAGGAAGGAGCAGGGGAGAGGAGGACAAGGAGAAGGAGAAGGAAGGAGGACACAAGATTAGAAACAAGAACCAAAGACAGGCCCAAGAGTACCCACAGCAGCGAGGTTCATTGCAGCGCCACACCTGAGCCTGTTGGTGACAAAATGGGTAAGTAAATTACAACCAATTCACTCAATGGAATCTCCCGCAGCAGTGAAAAGGAACGAACTGCCGCAGCTCATAACGGCTTGAACAAATTTGGCGAGCATAATGTAGATGGAAAGCAGTCAGACACGAGGAATTCATGCGGTCTGATGCTGACACAAAGAGCAAAAGTGTTCCGTGTAGTCTGTGGCCACCGCGGGGCAGATGGACTCAGGGAGCTCGCGGGGATGAGGCGCCACGCAGCCTGCAGAGGCGAGCGGGGTGCGAACTGTGCCACGGCTCGCCCAGAGCCCACGTCTGGCTCGTGCCCCTGGCTGAACTGAGTGCAAGCTGAATGAGAGAAAAGCAAATCTCCTGCAGTTACCAAGAGGAAGGAGCCCGTGGCCCAACGCAGGGAAGAGGACCCCAAACATGGCGAGGAGCAGGGAGCTGCACAGATGGGGTGCTGTTTCTCCAACAAGGAGGAGCAGGAAAGATGGGCAGGGCACAAAGTAAGGTGTGCTCTTTCACTTCCCAAATCAAAACTTCCTATGCCAGCGTGCGTGCGAGGAGAGCAGCTCTTCCTGCTGCAAACAGCTAGGTGGGGACTCAGGAGGGACTGGGCTGAGGGAGGCGAGGAGGCGGAGCACTTGAGCGCTCGCGGAGCACTTGCAGGGCCTGGGCTCCTTCCCCGGCGCCATGGGACAGAGGGGAGGACAGGCCTCAGCTGCGCTCCAGGCACAGGCCTCCCTGCGCACCTAGCTTGGCAGAAGCGTCCCTCTCCTCCGCCCACCATCCTCTGGGCGCCCCCATCCCCTCTGTTCCCTCTCACCAGTGATCCCCAAAGTGAGGCCCCATCATCGTATAATTTCAAATTACTTGTAGCTTTAGTTAATTAAATGTAAAATCATTGGAATAAAATTATACCTTCATTAGAAATTAACTCCTATTGCAGGCCAGGGATAATGACCGGGCTGTCTCTCCCCCCTTGCTCTGAACCACACACAAAATGGTCAGTTAAACTGAATGGGGGAAAAAAAAGTTTAACGATGGCACGGCAATCAAGCGTATTATTATTTAAGCACAAGCTATTACCATGTGCAATGAGGTATCCTCCAATAAATTATCTTTGAAAGAGTTGGTCCATGTCTGCACACAAACGTCTCTTCAGGGGACCCAGGGACACTCGTGCTGGCCCTCGCCTGGCCTCGGAGGTCTGCTGGACACTGCTGGCACCTGCCCTCCCCTCAGGAGCCCCAGCCCAGCCTCTGCCCTGGGGCCTTGGGGTCTCTTGAATGAAGTGTGGGTGTCTTGTCCTGACTTCCACCCAGACCTTCCATCCTGCAGCAGGACAGGGAAGATACTCTGGCCCAGGACAGAAAGGGGACAAAAAGCGGTTCCCCAAAATTAGGATGAGGAACAGAGAAAGGAGAAACAGAACAGAAATGGGTGAAGCTGAAACAGAGAGAGAGAGAGAGAGAGAGAGAGAGGCAGAAACAGAAGCAGACAGAGGGAGAGGAGGGAAGGGCCACCAAGAAACGGGGAGAAGCAACTGGAGAGACTAAGGAGGTGAGGAGGGGGAACTGTACCAGCAAGGTAGAAACAGGAACAGAGAACAGGAGAACTGAGCACACAGGCAGGCAGGAACAGGCCGGTTCATGACCATCAGCTACACCCCAGAAGGCCAAGGCAGGAGGATCACAAGTGAGAGCCAGGATGGGCCACTTCCTGGTTTAACAAGGCCCTGTCTCAAAATTTGAAAAATCACTGGGGATGCAGCTCAGTGCAACAAAAGCCCCTCGATTCAGTCCCAGTACCAAAAAATAAAATAAAATAAAAGACCATCCACTGCAAGGCTGGGGCCACAAGGATTGAGGCGAAAAGGCCAGGGGCCAAGGGCTGGAGACACAGCAGGGCTCCAGCAGGGCAGTGCAACAAGAGATCACAAGGAGGGGACAACAGCAGCCTCATGTTCAGACCCCTGTGACCCTTGAAAGAGGCCTTCATTCTGCAACTCAGAGGAAGTTCAAATGTTCCTTGCCTTCAGGTACCTGCTGCTCAATAGCACATTTTTTAGTAAAAGCATCCATGGCTGAATAAATTAATTAACCAGAGGGCCCATGGTTTCCAGGCTCTCAGAGCCAAGGCCTGGCTCCCTGTCCCTGCCAAGCAGCCTGCCATAAACTCCTACCCAAGTTCCCAGGGAGACAGACTCCTGTGAAAGTCACCTCCGTCTCCCTCACAGGTCAGGCAGAGATTTAGAGATAGAGGCCACGTGTGTGCCTAGATCTGCTATCTGCCCGTGAGTGATGGGGGACACATTCTGGGGACATGTTTACTGTCACCCTGCGCCCCCGGCCCGCGCGCCCCGCAGCGCCATCCCCTGATAATTCACGGCCCTGGCTCCTGTTGGCAAATGACTGATTCAGCCTTCACAGCGGGGCCTGCTGGTCACTTGTCTCAAGGAGACTGGGAAGGAAACTCAGGCGCAATATAAATGGGGCCCATGGCAGCCTCGCACACCTTGGAAAATTCCCCAGCTCGGATGTGGCTGCGTTTTTAAGTAATAAAACCACAGAGAGATTACATGACTGCCTGACAGCCTGCGACGGATGGCCGCCCGTGTGAACTTTTTACCTTCGGGATGGGGACAGAGGAGAGGAAGAGAGAGAGCAGGGAAGGAGCTGCCTGGCAAGCCAGCACTTTCCTCACGTGGGCTCGGTCATTGGTGCCCAGGCAGCAGCAGGAGTCCCCAGCTCCGCTGCCCCTAGAAACTCCAGCTTCCCCCGGAACTCAGGCTCTGTTTCCCCATCTGCAGAATGGGAAGACTAACGTCTGTCTGGCTCATTTCCCAGAATCCTACAGCGTCCATGAAACAAACATTCCAGGGTGAGAAGTGCACTTGCTACTCTCGTTCATACAGCCATTCATTCATGCGCTGACTCAGCAAGACGTTGTCCTCTTGCTGATTGAGCAGCAGTGGGGGTGGGGCAAGGTGGTGACAGGAAGGTGTGAAGCAATTGCCAGGAAAGAACCAAATGGTGCTCAGTGTGCCTCTGCCTGGCACTGTGACTTTTTGTGAGACACTCTGGACCCCAGAGCCTCGGTCTCCTCATCCACAAGCTGAGCACGAGGCAGGAGGCTGTGGGGTGAAGGCCATGCATTACCACTGTGAAGTCCAAGCAGAGTGCACTTCCTCCTGGGATAGAGCTCCCTGCTCCTCTATGCGGGGATCTTGGCACAATGGACTCTAATTCTTGCTCCACGAGGGTAATGGGAGAGGTGAAACCTGCTGTTCACCTGGTGGCACTGCTGTGTACCAGCTGTGGCCTGGGTATGTTTTGTGAGGTCCTTCGTTCCTCATGGATGACACTGAACAAGTTACCAGCTGTGTTAGGACCAGGGCAACAGTGAAGCTGCCCCAGCGGGGAAAGGAAGCCCAGGCAGCCACAGGCCCGAGGATGATGGCGCCTCACCGACAGCAGTGTCCCAGCCCTTCTCTCTAGTGTGCTTATTTCATGGGAGAAAGGGAGTGCTGGAGTGGGGGACAGCTCAGAGCTGGGATTGCTGGGCAAACTCCTGGTGGTTGTCACCCCCCTGCCTAGTGTGCAGACCGCTAGAGAAGGGGACACCCGGGTCCTCTTGCCTGCTGTCAACTCCACCAGGACAGGCAGAGGTGAGGGTCCTGCAGTCCCCAACTCTGCTGGGCTCCGGGGCAGCAGTGCCTGTCCTCCTCTATGAGAGCCCTGGGGAGCATCCCTCTCTGTCTTGGAGATGGCTCCATTTCCCACCCCTCCACTTAAAGGGGAAAGTGGCTCCCCATGTGGTCTTCCTCATGGTTCCTTATGTGCTGCCCATGCCTGCCTGGGTGGAGATTGTGTGACGGGCTCTGTGACTGGCTCTTGGGGCAAGTCCTCTGTGCCCAGCTGCATGGGTACCCCAGGTCTCACAGTTGACACCAAGGAAATGGATTTGGGGGCCACAGCTTGCCCAGGTCAGAGCAGCAAGTGGCAAAGGAGACTTCTGCTGGGAATAGGGTCATGGCTGGGGACACATTACGTCAGCAGGCAGAAGAACCCTCCATTCCATGGAAGGTCACAGAACCCTGTGTCCCCAGCCCAAAAGCACCAGCAGCTGATGCAGAGAAGGGCAGGGACAGCAAGGCCACCCCGGGACAGGTTGGGAATGGGGTGAGGGACAACTTACAACAGGTATGTGGTTAGAGTTTGAAAGAAACAGGACTGAGTCTTCCAGCCAAGATTGAGCCTATCTTGATCAACCAGAAAGGACAGCCATGCAATTGGCCCGATGTCATTTGTGGATGTGCCACCCAGCAGGACAGCGAGAGCGCAGTTCAAAGCCGAGAGAGCAGAGGCTGGCAGTTATTGGAAAAATAAAACCGTTTTGTGTTTATGCCCTTATGCGTGGCGATGCCTCTAAACTGGTTACTCTTGGGTTTTTCTTCATGCTTTTCTGTATTTTCTAATTTTCATGCAATGAACACACATTACTTGGGTAATAGAGAAATAATAAAGACGCTAAAAAGAGGCAGGTGGTGCAAGCTCATGAGTCGCTGATCCACACAGCCATGTGCTCCTGGGCTTGGGGACCATGGCCAGGATCCTAGAGAGCCCCAGGGAGGGATCAGGGGGCTGGGTCTCCAGCGCCCCCAAGAGGAGGCAGTAGGGATCTGCACAGCCAGGCTGCACACTGTGGGGTGGGGGGAGACCTGAGGTTTGGGGCTGTAGGGACGGGGTGCTGGCAAAGCTCTGTGCACTCACCCACCACTCACCAGGACAGGGTGGAGGTCACACATGAAGTACCTGCCCCTTTCTCGGAGCCGTTCCTGGTCTGGAAAGGGGTGTTGAAGCATTTGGGCCGCAGCTGGCAGGATCCAGCCACAAGAGTCCAGCCAGAGCCTCCTCGTGGGCTGGAGCACAGAGGAGGAAGGACAAAGGAGCTGTTAAGACCCCAGCTGCTGGGATCGCAGGGCTGAGCTCAGGTGCCAGCTCCACTCTGGCAAAGTGACCCTGGGACAGCCACTGTGTCTCTCTTCATTTATTTCCACCCCCCTCTATAAAATGGGGCTGCTGAGAAGACCCTGAGTGCAGCAGGTCACATTACGGGGGTCCTAGTTCCTCACCTCTTCTGTGGCCATGCTCTGTGACACCTGATTTGCAGCTTCTTCCACTAAAAAGGCAGGAAATTGCTCCTCAACTTGGATTTGGAGTTCAGCTGTGTATTTTCTTTGGCAACAGAATGAGGAGGGAGTGGAGCCAGTTGGGGGCCCAGGCCCCAAGAGAACTTGGGTATTTCCCTTTGATCTCTTGGGCTTCTGCCATCTGTGTAGAAAAAGAGGCACCAGTCCTGGGCACTGGTCCCAGAAGAGGAAAGAACAGGTGTTTCAGGTGTCCCACCTGAACCCAGATAGAATCAGCTAACTCCCAGGCAACCCTGAATCTGTGAGAATAAATGTGTGCTACTTTAAGAAACTGAGTTTTGGGGTTGCTTGTTATGCGGCAATGTTGTTATGAGCACTGGCTGATACACTTCCTTGTAAAGTCAGTGGAAGATTCAACAAGATAACACCTACAAATTGCCAAACTCGGTGGTGGGTGCATAAAATGTGCTCACTCAACAGCCAACTGCTATTATTATTATTAGTATTATTGTTATTGCCATCAATATTATCTCCTCCTGGAGGGTACAAGGGGGGGGTGGCAGAGGTCAGTAGATAGGAGCGCCACAGAGTCCCCACCTTCATCAAGTCTGCTCAGAGACAGCTCCAAGCGACAAGTTCCTGCTCGTAGGTGGCTGGTTTTATTGCTCTTTTGAAATCCATTCCAATTAGAGGGTAAGGTGGTGGCTCCGGCTGTCCCAGACAGGCAGGTCTCCAGCCCCCCAGGCAGAGGCTTAAGCATTTTATAATGATCATATTTCTTATGAAGCTTTAGTTTCAGTTCCTTCAAATTAAGTCTCAGTAATAAAGCAATCGATTCCCTTTCCCTGGAAAAACGGTGCTGGATTCCAGCTCAGATTGGAGTACTCCGACCCTCCCTGCAAGACCCTCCTCTCCCAGCTGGCAGTTGGGTGAGGCTGGGCCTGCTGGGTATGGGGAGGTGCATGCTGCAGGGAAGGGGCTCAGCCTTACATTGGAGGGCTACGTGCACTGCGAGGCGGCGCTTCCACACTGCTTCCCTGGCCTCTTCTCCAGGAAGATGCTGGGTGAGGGGAGAAGGTGGCCAAGAGTCCCCGGAAGAGGGATCTAGGAATCCCAAGGCAGAGAGGCCCTGACCCCACAGTGGCTCCTGAGAGCAGGGGCCCTTGAGATTGGGAGAAGGTTGGGGCAGAGAGCTCAGGAACAGCCTGGGAGCCAGGTGTGAGCGGGGGCAAGCGGCACCAATGCAAGCTACAACTAGTGCACACCTCTAATCTCAACACTCTGGGAGGCTGAGGCAGGCAGATCACAAATTTGAATCCAACCTGGGGACTCAGCAGCTTAGGGAGAACCTGTCTCACAATAAAAAGTGAAGTGCCAGGGATGTGGTTCAGTGTGAAGGCCCTGAGTTCAAGCCGCCCCAGTGCCATAGAAGAAGTAAGAGGGCATCAAGAACTCCGGGATGAACGCGAGTGACGTCTAATCCAACGTTTTTAAAAAAAAAAAAACAACAACAACAAAAAACATGCTGAGCACACCATAGGCAGGTGAGGGCAGAAAAGCTGCTCTCTGTACAGTTGAGGTCCCCGCACACGGGGACACCTGGTGGAGGCCTTTCCCTCCGTCACCCAAGTCCCTGCTAAGGCTGCCCTGCAGAGTAGGGTGCGGAGGGCCAACAGTGGGCTGCAGGTTTGAAAGATGGGTGGGGACTCTGAGAAGCGGGTGGAGTCGCGACAGTGCCTCAGCCTCAGCCTCCAACCAGGCACTCCCACTTGGAGATTATGGGGTGGGGGGAGGGCACCAGGGAGCTGCGGGCAGAATGTGGTGGACACAGGCCAACGCGCTCGAGGGGTGCGCTTTTTCTCTAATTTGACCCAGCTGTGCCTAGATTACATTTTTGGCATCAAGAAGGAAGGAGTCTGCAGGTTCCCCTGAAAGTATTAGGGGAAAGGGAGAAATCAAAGCAGCTGGGAAGCGTTGGGGGTGTGGGGTGTGTGCCCCGCAGCCTCCCATTCAAGACCCACACAGCACCTGTGAGAAATGAGCAGACACTCTCTGCATTTCCCCAGGGACAACCTGATGCCCAGAGTGGTTGAGACACTCTAGTAAGGTCACACAGCCTGAACTGGTTCAAGACTCCAACCTTAACCTCTTCTCCACCTGACCTCAAGTGACATCTGTATTCCCCTATGAAATGTACACTTACCTAACAAGCCCTGGACAGAGCACCCAAGGACAGGTGATTGGGAGGGTTGGTGGGAAGAGGTGACATCCCTGTCCCTCATCCCACAGACACTAGTGTCCCTGGATGACGCAGGCCCACAGTAGTTCATGAGCACCTACTGTGTGCCGGACCCCAAGCTGGGAATTAGAGGTCCCAGCACTGCTCCCCGAGATGGGCAGCTTCCTCACTGCAGAGTGTAGCAGGGGCTCCGCCAAGCACAGGGCCTGGGACAGTGCCCAGAAGATCCCGTCCCAAAGTCAGGACTCAGTGGAGATTTGCTGGCCAGGAGGACAAGAAGACAGAGGGGGGGGTGACATGGGTGCTGCCCAAGCCACCAGGGCGACCAGGAGATCTGGGGTCCCTGTGTGGCTCCAGCGGTGGCCCCTCTACAGTCCCAGCACATTGGTCCCAGCCCCTAATGCCCAGCCCTGGTCTGTGGGCCAGATGCCAGGTATCCCTGGGGACAGCAGCCGAGCTGTCCTTTCCCCAGGCAGTGGTCTCCGGCCTGCCCTCTCAGTCCCTCAAGGGTTTTGCCCAGGCAGCTCCCTCCTCCAAGAAGCCACTAGGGAACACCTGGAGGACACAAATGAAGCTGCCAGACCTGCCCAGGAGCCCCTCCTGAGGCTCATAATTGCAGACAGGAGCCCGGGTGCAGGACAGGGTTGGGGGCGCCATGAGCAGGAGCTGCTTCTGTGGGCCCCTCTCAGGAGAGCAGCCAGCCCTGGGTACCCTCCCTCTCCTCTGGAACCCAATCAACCAATCCACCGGCCACCACAGAGGGGCTCTCTGAGCTGGGGATGTGAGTGTGCTAATTAATGAATTAGCCACTTAATTAACATAATTAGGCCTCATTATTTTCCTTGCATCTATCGTCAATTTTCAAGCAATTAAAGCAAATGCTAGAGGAAGCTGAAGGACCTGGTTCTCACTGCTGCCACAGGAGGGAACCACGGGGCTGGCCCAACCCAGGGCTCCAGCACACACACAGGAGGGGGTGAGGGTCGAAGCCTCCAGAATATCAGAACATGTACACGCATGCACACACACACACACACACACACACACACAC
>NDGM010154626.1:0-12242 GCA_002564305.1 Octomys mimax | reverse complement strand
TGGATCAATAAGTATATATTATTTTTAGCATGTACATATCCCTTCAGGATAAATTAAATAATTTCCAGGTTTTTCTTGAGAACCTAACAGTATATATGCACGAGGTGTCCAAATTACTCATCTGATGTGCATAAAATTTTGAAAGTACTTGTGCTTTCTACAGGTGAATTAGTCACAGGGTCATTGTTAGAATAAAGGCAATTTCTACACAAATACAGCAGTATCCACAACTACCCTTGGAAAGCTTGTGCCCCAGGAGAAGAACCTTCCAGCTTAAATTCCTGGCATAATTTGTGTATTCCTACTGAGACTCACTCCAGTTGGCCACTGTCCCCAAACCTACAGTGTCCTCATTGTCACTGTGGCTGTTACTTCAACAAACAAAAACTCATGAGTAAACAAAGCTCATAAGATACAAAAATTTAGAAATGTTACCAAAGAGAAATTTTCCTACAGTCAACTTTATAAGTTTGAAACAAAAGTCTCTGCTCAATTATTATTTAAACTTCTCTAATGCTCCATCTCACTGCAAAAGAATCTGAAGCATATGATATACACAACGTATGAATTTGTGACATAAACCTTGGCAACCTCCCATAATATAGGACTAAATGTTTCCCTAATATTCAAAACCAAAACATCAGGCTTCCAAAATCTCTTCATATCCAGGATTTGAAGTTATAAACTTCTGTTGTCCTCAAGGTATGGTAAGGGATTACTGCTACAATTTATCTTACCACTGAATTTAACAATTTTCTGAGCATCATTATCAAATAAATGGTCAGTGGCTCAATAATGTAACAAGAATCAGTTAGTTTCTGATGTCATGGAAAAAAACTTGTGCTCAGCAATTGCTTCTGCGTCATTTCTGTGCATTTTCTATCCAGAATTTCCCATGAGTTCAGAGATACACTTATAATCTAAACGGCACCTTAGTTTCTTAATTTCTCAGTAACTTTTAGGCAAAAGTACCTTATCATTTGGCCTACTATTTACCTAAAAAAGTTTTCATAGCACCAATGCTAACTTTGAAATAGGGGGTCCTATGCTTTATTCAGTGACTTTTCATCAGGATTATATCTCATTAGTATTTTGGAGTCATGATGTGAGTATCTGTGTCCCCCTGACACTTATGTTGCAATTTAATTCCCAAGGCCTTAACACCAACAGGCTCAGTGTGTAGGAGGCCTTAGGGCATAAGGGACCCAGCTATGCGAATGGAATTAGAGCCCTTATAAAGGGCTCGAGGGTGCCCATCTTAGCTCTGTTCCTTCAGGGAGGACACCGAAGTCATCTCCCCGAGTCAGCACCCGCACGGTGCCATCTTGGAGGTGGAGACGGATTCCTTAGCAAACACTGACTCTAACGCGCCTGACTATGCACATACCAGCCTCCAGAACCCTTACAATACATTTCTGTTATTTATAAGTTACCTAATCTGCTCTTATTTCACTATAACAGGATCAGATTAAGATAAGCGCCTCTCTGAAAGGTGCTTTCCCCTTCCCAAACACTGCTATACAGTTTTATGCTTTAAATCATTTTCCATTTTAGAAATTAAGAGTTATTTATTAGAAGCACACTTCTTTCAATGACTTAGGCAATTTTTGAAAATTTAATCCCCAAAGTAAGTGGATTGGACAGAATATAAGAATACAGCTTACTAGTTATATATTTGACTTTCGTTGCTATGGAAATATTCCAGAAATATTTCTAGAGCCCCAGTGAAGATACGATCTCTGGAGTTCATGTCAACATTTCTGTAGTACCTAGCTAAGAACTGCAACCTATATGAAGGGAAAATTCCTCCTTGAGTTTGCTTTTAAACGTCTTTGAAGCTAGCCCCTTGTGCCACAATTCAGGCCCTTGGTTTCCATTAGAAAAGAGCTCATACACTAGGCAACAGAATTCCAATATTTCTTAATCAACCCTAAACTGTTCACTGGTTTTCTACATTACATAAGAATGAGAGTACATTTCTGGGTACGTAGCGCTCCAGCCCCTGAACGCATTTCCTAATCAAATCCTCATGTTCTACTCATGGGTGTTCTTTGTATCTGGGTGGGGACAACCTCCCCAAAGTTCAAATCTGAGGTCGCAAGCCTCCGTTCCAGCCACAGGGCCCCAGGGCTGGCAGGAGGCGGGCCGAGCTAGGTGAGCGTGGGGGCCGAGGCTCCTTCTGGCGCCCTGGAGCTTCCCCTTACGGCCCGCGATACTTCAGGGAGCGCCTTAAAGAATGAACAGCCGGAGTCCCCCACGTACGCATCAGCTGCTGAGAATTTGCCCTGATTCATGGTTGGGAATGAAAACATGGACCTGTGAGTGTGGATAACTAATAGTAAAATTGGTTTTCTCAGGGGCTGGAAGAAGGAGCACTGTAATTGGGAACATTTCGAGGGTGTATGAGATGAGCATTCTATGCTGGAAAGCATTATGCAGGGTTTTTTACAGTATGTGAAATTCAGCACGGCTTTTCTCATAAAGAAAGAAACTGTTACATCATTCTCCCAGGGGACAAATCATCCATTTGGGCAAAAAAAAAGCCACACCATGAATGAGTGGCCACACTAGCTTCATCAACACAGAAGTCTTTTTGAACAAATAGGAAGGGAAAGTACCTTTTTTCAATAAAATTACGCTTCGAGGTTGAATCTTCAAAAGGCTACTTCTTAACTCCTAACTCGCATGACCTCACAGTGCTGAGTTCTCACACGGGAAGAAACACGACCAAATGCAAACTCGATTCTCCAGGAGATATGGGACACTGACTTTGAAATCAAGCAAGCAAGCAGCTTCCTGCCCGGCTCAGAGGCAAGGGAAAGGCTTGCTGAGGACGCTGAAGGCCTGCGCAGGCAGGTGGGCGCCACCTCCCCACGGGGACGGTCCACGCCACAGACCTCAGGATCGCACCTGGAGCTAATAGCCTCCTTTTGGCAGGTTCTGTAACTAGGCCAAAGATTAAACAGACCTCGGAGACCGTACAGGCGCTTCCGTTTCCAAGTGTAGTCAATCCCTGGGCAGCAAGAAGGAATGCGGGCGAGGTGGCCTGGAGAAGGGGCTGCCCGCACCCTGCACCTGCGCGGGTAACACCACGCACTCCTCGATTTCCAAAGCAGCAGATCAGATGCCTGAATTGTGCGGATGCGTTCTTTCCAGTTATATTTTCTGCAGTGTGTACTACAAACATTCACTTCTAAAATTTTTATTAATACATGCTTGGCACACACAAGGCCACCACACCTTGTGTGGAGGTGGCGGGGCACAGCGCAGGCCGATTCTCTCTCCACCCCTTCCTGCCTCCCCAGTCCCTGCGTCTCTGCGTCCACCTCCCACACACAAGGGACCCCGTCCTCTGTTTCCTATTACTCATCTTTCTTTAAATTGTAAATTAAAAGAAACATTCACTTTTCAAGACATTTTAGGTGTACAAATACAAAATAACTTTTTTTTTCTGAATTTAAGGAAAGGGTCTACAGGGTGTTCAGGGTCTCACTACTAGATCAGACTCGTCGTGATCCACCTGTTTGCAGCCTCCAGAGAGCTGGGATTACAGGTGTGCACCACCATGTCCAATCTCAATTGCCGTTTCTGTGCACTCTGGGGATCGAACCCCTGTCCCTGAGCCTGCTTGCAAGCGCTTGAATCCACTGAGCTATTTAGTTCGCCCCAAAATAACACTTTCAATGACACCGCATATAAACTAAAGAAGTTTATATGTCAAATGCTAAAACAGTTTTATTAGAAAGATGGGTTATTTTAAATCATTGCAGTTTTGTTTTTCATTTTTAAAAGATTATTCAATTTTCTTTTCAAGTCACATAAATGAAATCAATGTATTTGTTGAAACTACATTTACTTGCGCTCTTTTCAGTTATTTCCTCTGTGCCCACTGTGTGCCAATATCTCTTTGAGGTCCTGAGAAACAGCAAGATACAGGAGAAGATCTTTTTGACAGGAGCTCCCAGCTGACGGGCAAGTTAAAGCATTACAATGACAGGACTGGGGAGAAGGCACTGTGCGGATGCAGGAGAGGGCTCAGGTGGCAGCAGAAGGCGCACAGCGTCTGCAAGGGCCATGAGCTCATGCAGGTCTCCTCAGTGCAAGCTCCTCAGCCTTTCTGGAATTTTCTGTTTCTTGCACCAGGGGATGGCTTTGGACACACAGAACGCAGGGTTCAATGGGAAAGATACACAGATGAGGCTGCACACGTAAGTGCAAGCAGGATTTTGAAGGGCTGGAGCTGTCATGCACAAGAGGCTGAGCTTCTCCAGGGGGACAGGAAAACTGTGGAATTAAGGGGCCTTTGGAAGTCTGTGTTCCTGCCTATAGCAGGTAGGACAGTGAGAAACTGCAACGAAGTCAAAAAAAACTCACATAGAGTGGAGACCATAACTTCAGGAAATGATGTGGGTGTGAACATAGAATGGAGGCAAGGAGACTAAGATGAAATTCAGACACTAAAATAGGGAGCAAAGGGACCCTGAACGTTGGACAGAGGTGAGAGTCTAGCAGGAAGCCAGGTCTCTTTGTGAACTAGTCCGTGGGAGCAGTGCGCGGTGTTTACGCTCCTTGTGCGGTGTCGGGACACACACGGAACAGTCTCAGGCCCTTCTCCCTGCCCCTTCCCCTCCACCCTGCCCATCCTCCCATCTCCATTCCCTTCCCACTTGAGTACCGTCTGTCTCTGGCACCTGACTATGCCGCTTGGCTCGCTGAACAGAGCTTAAGGTGCACTGCACTGAGTTATCTCTTTCTAGGAAATGTTTCACTCATTTGTTCATTAACTTGGTCAACATGTGTGAAGGCGGGCTCGCTCTGAGACACTAGAGGCCAAGCAATCAGCAAAGCATCAGAGTTTACTTTTCAATAGCCAGAAAAGGACAATAGATGCATTGACGAAATGTGTCATAGGGGATATTCTCTCAGAAGAAGAAGGGATGGCTGAATGGGGTGCTGAGGAGTGACAGAAAAGTACTCCATAGGTAGAAGAGGTAGCTCGGAGCAGAGACAAATAGAAATAAGGAAAGGTGGGGGGAGGAGTGCTCTGGGCAGGGGGCGGCAGTGCAGAGGCTTGGAGGCTGGAGCAGGTGCTACCTGGAAGACCCTACTCCACACATAGGCGTCTGTCATCCCCGACCCAGGCATCCTCTCCTCCTCTGAAGGCTGTGCTGGTTTCCATGACAAGGCCTCACTGAAGCAGAGCCTTGCCTTTCACTACCATGGGCAAATACTGCGATTCTCTCTTTTCAAATATTTCCTGAGCCGAGTTAAAATAATTAGTTGGGGCCATGAAGCTGAGGTGCTCCCATTGTCCTGGGATTCCACAAAGCAAATCAAAACTCAACTCATAGTGGAGCTTAAGCTTGACCAATCAGAAACTGCCAATTGACCTCTCACCAGAGGCTCTCTACTGGAGTCATCCAAATGAGGCTGCTCCTCCACACTGGCCAATCACATCGCTTCCTTGCCTTGCTTCCTGATGTACTTTGAAAGCTGTCCCCATGTGCCCCTCAGGGGAGCACTGAACCATTCTTAGTTGTGCACTGTCCTATTTAGGAACCCTCGCCTGCCCAAATAAACTCTAAAATTGCAGTGCCAAAGTTTAACATTAAACATAGCTCGGGCAGTAAAAGATTAGCAGCTTGTTAGATAGAAGAACTCTCTTTCCCAGGAGGAGCAAGGTTTCCCCATTGGGAGGTAGCAAAGGTTCCGCATGCACGCCTGCAAGAAACTGTGGAACAGAAAATGTAAGGGTCTGCGGGTCTCTCAGGGCGCTCAGTTCTACCCAGGGAGAAACGGCAGCAGAAATGAGGAAAAGACAGACAAGAAGACAAAAGCTGGGCTAGGTGGTGGCCCGTCAGCCTGGTGGGTGAGACGATACCATGAGCAATGGACATTTATTTATACCTTTGCAAAGTTAGTAACACGTGACACAAGGTTGCCTAGTGGCTAATAGCCAACATTAACCAGTCAGCATGCTTCGCTCAAGACCCAGGTAGCTTGTCTGCTTTAGGCCCTGAGGCCTGCTCCCCTATACACATCTGACCAATACAGGGGAGACATGTGAAGGAGCACTAGCTTCTTTTGTAGGTGCAAAAGGACCCACTGGGGTCTTCAAGTGCTTGAGAGAAGACAAGATTACTCTAGGAAGAATGCAAATAATGAAGAAGACCACAGGCAAAACCAGACAATAGCAAGGACGAGGTACAGGACCTCATCAGAGAGGGAGAAAGTCTCAGAGAAGAGGAAGGTAGGAAAAGCCACACAGGGGAGGAGGGAAGAAGACAGGAAGGACAGCAGGAGCAAGAGCTGCTGTGAGATCGAGAGTGATGTAGCTGATGCCAGAATAACCAATTTGGAAGTCTTAAAAGGGGGTGAGGGTGAGAAATAGATGGTGAATGTGCACAAGCTTTAAAAAATATATAAAGGGGAGAGAGAAATGGACATATAATAGAGTAGAAAGTTTGGTCAATTATTTGCTTATACATTTGTTGCATAAAGATAATTAAGTGTTGAGATAATTAAAGCAATAAAGAGGATCACAGAGGGGGGAAGAAGGAGGGCAACACCACTGTGGGCCAGGCCCCAGCCCAGATGCAGGCGCTGGAGGCTGCAATGTTGAATAATGGTTTATCTTTTCCATTTCTTGTCTTCCATCTGCCAGGCATCAGAGATAGCCTTCCCTACTCACCATCAGTGGAAAAGCCCAACTTTCTATTTCAGAATAAAGTTCACATTCCTGGCCAAGACAAGCCTGAAGCTCACGAGCTTTGAGTTATAAGAGCTGAATTTGAAGACACAAGTCAGGCCCTTGCTCCAGCACAGGTCTAGAAACTTAGCCATGGTGTGGAGGCAGCCCTGCAGAGGAGGCAGAGGATGATACTGGAGTAAGCTTTCCCACTGCAAAGGAAGAAGACAAAACTCCTTTCACAGCTAAGGAAAATTTTGGAGAGGATTTAGAGAGGAGAGCCAGAGGGGAGTCTTCTCTGTGCCTTGCTCCTCTAGGTCAAAACTGAGAGGATGGGGACAGAGCAGAAATACCCACACGGCCTCAAGGAACTGCAGTAGGTCACGGTGCCTTAGGCCCCTAGAGAAGCAGGAGCGGGGAAACATGGCGGAGAGCGCCTCTTACATTTGATGCTCAGAAATCCTGCTGGTGGAGCATTAGGCAGCTTGAACACTGTGGCTGCCAGCAGAGGAAAGTGTTCTGAAGGGTGCTGAGCAAGAGTCAGGATGGACGTGTGGTGATCGGTGCTGATGGTTGCCATGGCTTCCATGGCAAGCAAAGTTCCTCTGGTAGCCAGAGCATGGGCACCTCAGGGAGTGGTGACAGCTATGAGGAGCTGGAAGAGGGCAGAGTGAGCCTCAGGTCCGCAACACTGAGGACCAAGGTGCAGCTGGAGCACCAGGCTGCAGGTGGAGGCTCAGAGGAGACCCAGGGCTGCAGACTCCCAGTGGAAAGCTCAGGGGCCTACGGCCACAGCTGGTGGGGAGGAGCGGCTTGGCAACAGGCAGCAAAAAACAAAGGACCACACGTGGACAGAGCATCTCAAGATGTGGGGACACACATGGCACTGGGAATCCAATTGAAATGAAAGAATTCAATTCAAAATGGGCTCTATGTAGAACTGTGACCGAGCTTTCAGGAAGTGCCGGAAGAAGTGGGCATCTGAAGAAAAGGGAAATTTGAAGAAATTCTAGTTCAGCTGCAGAATGATAAATCATAGCAGCTAAGAACATGGGCCTCAGGGGCAGAGGGCATGGGCTCTGCTGTCTGGCTGCCAACGTCTAGATGCTGCTTCCTAGCTGTGTGGTCTTGGGACAGATCCCGGCCCTCACTGAGCCTCACCTTCCCCATCTCTACAAGGAGGCTAGTAATGCCTGCTCTGTAGTATGGCTTTAAAGTTTGGATAAGATAATAAAGCACAGTGCAGTTTGGTGGGGCACACCTGTAATCTTCCCATTTAGAAGGCTGAAGCAGGAGAATCACTGCAAGTTTGAGGCCAGCCAGGGCTACACATTGAGTTCAAGCCCAGCTGGAACTATATGGTGAGACCTTGTCTCAAAAAGACAGACAGAGGACTAGCCAAATAGTTCAGCGGATTAAAGTGCCTGCAAGGAGGCGCAGGGGCCGGGGTTTGATCCCCAGATCAGCTGTGCCAGCCCCAGGGCACCCTGAGACGGCAACTGAGACTGGGCGTGGTGGCACGCACCTGTAATCCCAGCTCTTGGGAGGTTCTAAACAGGCGTATCACTATGAGTAGGATCTAGTAATGAGACCCTGAACACCTGTAGACCCTTCCCTAAAATACAGAAAAAAAAAAAAACAGACAGGTAGGCAGGCAGACAGAAGCAATTCTTTCTACTGAAGGTGCTCGTTAAAAGGTCAGTGATGTCAGGAGCTACCAAGTCAGGGCCTGGCCCTCGATGGAGCTCAACAAGGGAGGTGGGGTCATTATTTGTAGCTCAGCAAATGAGAAAGCCCAAAGCTAAGGAGCACGAGTTCAAGGAGCTCCAGTGAGGGACAGACTAAAAATATTCTTTACACTGTTTTAAGCTGCGAGGAAAATGAGCTTTGATGAGGAAGCCCCCTTTTGGACATTTGTTTCTGCCTGCTTCGCTGCCTCTGCAGAGTGCCCCCCAAAGAACGCACAGGTATGGCACACGTCCTGGTGAGCGGCCTCTGCAGGGCACCCTGCAAAGGACGCTCGGGCTTCGCACATCCTGGTGAGCTGTGAGTGACTTTCTGCTTACAGCGGTCAGTGTTCCTTCCCGCTCCTCGTCTTTGGCTCTGGGGGCTGGGAGTGCAGAGCCCAGCGTGCTCTCAGCGGGTGTGTGCTGGGAATACTCACGGCTGGCCCTTCGCACAGAGCACCTCTCTCATACACTGCTGGACGTCCTGGTGACAGCTAAGTATGTGCTGTAGAGATGTGTTAAAAATCAGGCATGCCAGGCAGGCTTGGATTTCATCTTGCTGAATCACCTTCGGTGTGGGTCCTTAGGAGCAGGGCAACGATCCCAAGCGCAGATTAAATAGCTTTCAGGCAGAATTACAGAACAAGAGTCTGGCTGGGAAATGTTCTTATGACATGAAGGCACAGAGGAGGACCTATTGCTTGAATGCTTCAAAAGTATAGAAATCAGAAATGTTATAGCTGCCTTTAAAAAATCTTTGTGGAGAATTAAAACTCAGCTTTAACAGCTGGCTTGAATTGCAGGACAGCAACACTTCCTATCTCCATCTATATCTATGCGGGGGACAAGACTTCTACCCAAGTGACAAGAAAGTATCCAGAACTAATTTGAGTCCCCAGGCAGATTTAGAAAATTACTTTGCTTCCATGCAGGGCTGAGCTGAATCTATCTGCCTTTTGGCCCAATTTGGAAGATAATCTATTCCAAATACAAATAAACAAATTATGAAAACTGCAGGCCAGGGTGGGGAAAGCCTGACTAGGCAACGTTGCAACAGAGAATTTTTACTGCACGACAAGATCAAAGTGAGATCTGGAGTGGACAGAGGCCCTTAGAGGGCTTAGGCCGGAGAGACCCGCCCACAAGGACTCAGCCCCTGTACAAGGACACACGGTCCAGCCATGCAGCTCACAACAAGGAGGGTCGGTCTGTTTGTCCTCTAAGGGAAAGGACATTTTAAAAGGACCACAAAAGCCTCTGGCCAGATTTTGTTTTATGGAGTTAAGCAATAAAATCATCAGCAAGCTTGGGCAGTAATAGACATGGAGGTGATCAGTTAAACTGAAATCACATCAACCGGATGCACAGAGCAGTTAGGAAGGACTGCAGCCTTAGCGCATGTGTAGCTGAGATTTATGAGTCCATTTTATTTAACCACATAGAGATAAAAATGGATTTTCCAAGGTAATTAACCAAATAATGTAACCACCAAAAACTAGACAAAATTGAAGAACACTGAAAGCAGAGAAACAGCAAGTGGAAGGTGATGACTTCATTCTTTTTTGCTGAGTTCAAAATGTCATTTAAGAGGGAGCAGTGGTAACAGGGGTCACGTTCAAGGGTGAGAAACGAGGGTGGATGGCAGTTAAACTCTGCCGCCTCAGCGCAAGCACCAGGACTGCGGGGGCATACGAGGTGACTCAAGGAGAGGATGCCACGGTTTTAAAGCCATTTTTAAAGGTTTGCAATTTTAAACTTGTTTGCATAAAATTCCAAGATAAGTGCTGGATACAAACAGCTGAAGTCCACTCAGGTGTGGCATCCACTGACAGCAGGATGACACAGAGACTTGGGTGCTGGGAGGGCTGCACTAGGATGTGGGAGACTGTGAGACAGAGAGGTGCCACGCCTACTGAAGAGCTCAGCGGTAAGCAGAACCACCTGGGGGCCCTGCCTGTCATTCTACGTCACCTTCGACCCTGGCCTTCTCCAAGCTTCAGTCGCATCATCAGCAAATGGAGATAACAGTAATTGCTTCATGCCGTTGTGGAAAATAAGGACATTTGTGCATACAGAGAGCTTCATGTTCTGCTTGGATTATAACGCTTAATAAATGACACCTGTTCTTCCAAGTATTAGGCTTTTAGTACCCTGGAAGTTAAATGTAAACTTTTAAAACTTTAGTTGCAATGTTTATGTTTCTGGTTACAAACCTGCAGACAGCTTGCAACCCTAGCTCAGACTCTGGGAGCTGGCTTGGAGGAAAGCAGCAGTAAGCAAGCAGTGAACCACACACAGGGAGAGAGAAAAGATCCTGGACTCACGTCACAGCGAGAAACAAATCAAGGTGGGCCTGCTGAGTCAAGCCTTGACTCAGTAGGAGCATTGCTAGGGCTTTACCTCTATTTCATTACTCCTTCTATTTGGCTCTCTGTAGGCATGAAATACTGTTGAATAAATAAAAGTTTTCCTGAAAGTTGATGCATATGGTGACTTTGGGGAAAAAAGACAAGGTAAAACATGGCCAGGAAAAGAGAATGTGTTGGCGGTCATCCAAAGTGGATGCCGGAGATAATTTCAGCAACACTACATAAAGACAGGACCCCCACTTCCAAACACCTAAGAGTCCTCTCTAAAATTCACTTCTTCCAAGATTTCCCCACCCATTCACCTAGTAAAATAAATATAGAAAGACAACTTTGCTGGAAAGGGACATTGATGCAGGTCTAGAGGAGTACACACTAGTCCTAGCTGGGCAACAAAGTAGTTTTGTTGTGGACAAGTTATTTTATGAATGTCTTCCCCCACATGATAAAGCAGAAAACCTAGCACTGATTTATCCCCAAGGGTACTAGAAGGCTATCCTATGCTAACAGTGCAGTTCTCTTGAAAGCATGGCATGCCTTTGCAGAAGCTTAGAGTTAATCCTCAGGTGCTTGATCCATGAGCTGCAGTTCTCATGCAGCCTCCCCAGGCACAGACTTAGGACTTCAGAAGAACGCTTCAAAGTGAAGTAGACCTGCCACGTGAGTTGATAGTTGAAGAAGCAGAGACTACAAACAAGAAAAATTTTATCAGGGAAGACAGGTGATTTGGGATCAGCCCAGAACTAAAACCCCAACCTCCAGAGTTTCTGATCCCTCCCACATTTACGCCCAGAGATGCACACATTCTATGCTATGCAGAGTGTTATTTTAAAGCACTTGTGGTTTTACTTGGATTCCATAAAATTCATTCATTTAATTTTACAGTGCAGTGCTAGCCCTGACCCTGGGCACGCTGAGCATTAGACTGAGTCTGGGCATGGTGGCGCAGGCCTGTAATCCCAGTGCTGGGGAGGCTGAAAACAGGAGTATCCCTATGAGTCTGAGCTGCATAGTGAGGCCCTGTACCAAGTACATTAAAAAGAAAATTACAGTGCAATGTTTTTAGTACATTTGCACAGGTTTGAGCCACTATCCCAGTCCAGATTCAAAGCAGCTTCATCACCCCATGAAATCTTAGGCCTGACCATGGGCGGTGACTCTCTAATCCCAGCACAGCAAGCATTAGCCCACCTTTGTGTTCATAGATTAACTGTTCAGGACATTTTTTATGAACAAAATTTCACAGCATATAGTCTTTCTCCCCAGTTTTATAGGAGAAAGCTGTCAGTCTTTCACCAATAAATATTATGCTGCCAGATGATTTTTCACACAGTCACTTTATTAAAAGGATCACCTAATCAGGAATGAGTATCAGGTTTTTTTAATGCTTTTTTTGAGTATCTATTGATATGACCATGTATTTTTGTCCTTAAATTCATATTACTATATATATATATATAT
>NDGM010154448.1:0-15365 GCA_002564305.1 Octomys mimax | reverse complement strand
ATAACTTTTAATACTTCTGTTTCTCCTCGGGCACAAACTTTGGGCAGAGGAACTTCCCATTTTCTTGCTTTTTCTTCTTGTCTTTGTTTAATCATGTCGGGCAGTACTTTTGCACGAGACTGTCCCTCTCTGTCCAGCAGGTAGGACTGCTCCTTGCAGAGTCTTTTCGTCGTTCATGCATCTGGCTAGTCTTTCTTTGCATTTTCTCTGCATGGTGCTGTTTGTGGTAGAGCTTAGCCTTTAAGCCAGTCTTTTTTTTTTCATTCTTTGAAGGTTCATGAGCCTCTCGAAGTTCCTTCTTTCTCTTTTTCTCATGGTAATTCAAGCGGTGCCCATACTGTTTACGGTGTAACTCAATATCTTCATTCTGTGGCATGATGACAGCCACAGAGCTGCCGTGGGTGGCCTCAGGTATGCAAAGAAAAGCCCTAACTTTGGGGTGTCCCAGACGCGCCTCACGCATGGATTTCTGCTGGCGCCACTGCACGTGGCCAGAGAAACGCTTGCTCCCCTGCGGGAAGCAGTGTCGGCTTCCCTGGCACCGGCACCGTGGGGGATCTGAGAGTTGCTACAGTTGTTCCAACACCTCACTGGCCAGACCCTTCCCTGCTGGCCTGTGAAATCCCAGCAACAGGCGGTGTGGGACTGTGGAGGCCCTGCTGCAAGCCGAAGGCATGGCCATCCTAGCCCCTAGGCCAGGAGGGCCTTGAGAATGGGGTCAGAAAGCAACCGGGGCCCCTTCCTGCCCGACCTGTGTTTCTGAGAGAACTTGTAGCTTTGGCTATCACAGGTTTTGCTTTAACTTGCAGCTCACAGCCTGCAGAAACCCTTCCTGGGGCTCGGGATGCTGGTCTGCGCTGTCATTTTATGCAGCACCCAGGGTCCAGAGCTGTGTTCTGTCACATGTGCACCTGTTGCTGCCTCCTCGGCTGTCCTCCGGCAACCCGCCCTGGCCTGTCCCTTCCACACATCCCCCACTTCTGCTCCACGGAACCTGAAACTGGGGCGTTAGAGAGAGACCTATGTGCAGGGCAAGGTTGTGGGTGTCCTTCAGGGAGAAGTCCTCATATGCGGTTCTGCCGTCTTCTCTGTGTGTTGTGCTTAGTGTTGCGCTGGCAGACCCCTGGGCAGGAGCCCCCAGGCTGGGCCAGACTCCGGTGTGAGTCTTCTGGCCTCAGTGGCACACACAGTGAGGCTGGTTGCCCACTGGAGGAAGCTGCTGGGCTCTGAGGTGAGGCGGGCCCAGCTCCCGGGGTCTCTTGGGTGGATGCAACTGGCAGCCACGCTCCCCAGCCTGCAGGCAGGTGTAGGCGGGTCTGCACCCTGGGCCTGGGCTGGAGGGAGAGGAAAGCAGGGCTGGTGTCCTCAGCCTGGTTCTCCTCTCCCAGCACAGCAGCGGGGAGCATGAGGTGCAGGCGCTGTCCTCGGCCACGCCGTGCAGCTAGAGGTGGTGTTTGGGGTAAATGCGAGAGAGTGCTCAGAGCACGGGGAGAGTTGCTCAGACTAGGTGGAATTGCATTACTCACATTAAGCATCCTGGGCATTTCTTCCTTTTTATATTAAAAGAGAGTCCATTTTAAAATATAGAATGAACATGTTATTTTTTCTACTAGAAATCATGCATTGCATATTTTTACAAAGAAAAGCACTGAATTCATTGTGTCCTGTGGGTACTTTTCATTTTTATGCTAATATAACTAGAATTTATGTATTGCATTATTTTTCTATAGTGCATCTATTTTGATAAGTTAAAAAAGAAAAAGAAAAACTCTCCAAAGCATCTCTTAGAAGGGTCATAAATACAATGTTTTATGGTCCTTAACAGCAAAACATAACCATCTCCCTCTCTGCTCATCAGAAATAATCTGTAATGTCCACAGATATTAGATTTATAAATAGATTTGTCCACAGGCATGTCGGATGTGGCCTTAGTTCCCTCCGTGCCCGTCTTCGGGCCGTGCCATGTGGCCCAGTTCCGCAGCCTCTCCGTGTGGTGTGAGCTGCTCTTTCCTTGGCCTGGGAGCTTCTGGAGGCCCCATGTGCCAGGGGCGAAGCCACCTCGCAGGAAACGCAGGGCTGCTTGCGTGGCGCCAGGCACCTCGGGAGCGGCCAGGCGGACGCTGGAAGTCTAAGGAGTGCGCCTGAGGTGACATAAAGTGGAGCCCAAGCCCGCAGCTCAGGGCGCCGGGGCCAGACAGTGGACAAATAGGCCTGTGTTGCTGAGCGGGCAGGCAGGCCTGTCCACAGAATGGCAGGCCTGTGTGACACTGAGGGGGAACTGCTCCCACAGTGTGGTTTTTCTCCACCTTAAGTTTTCATTTAATGATCATGTTGAATTTTTCTGACCAGGAGCAGTGGATGGAGCGGAGATCTGTGGCGGCATCCACTTTCCTCAGTAGAGGAGCCAAGAAAACGTTCTGTCTGGGGCACACAGTGTGGCTGCCTTGGGAAACTTGGCTTCTCTTCCCTCTTTACCAACAGGAGGCAGATAAAGGTAGAGGAGAGGTGGGCTGAAGACAGCTGCAGATCTCTGAAGCACAGACTCGGGCGCCACACTGGGGAGCTGGCCAGGCTGCCCCTGCCTCACAGGCCAAGGCCGGCTCCTGGGGTCACCCGTGCTCCCCTCACAGTCCTGTCCCACATCCCTGCAGCCACCCTGTCCTCATAGCAGAGGCACAGGCTGCTTGGCTGAGGGACTCCCTGCCATCTGAGGTCCCTGGAGGGCAGATCACAGTTTGAAAGTAGGAAGTAACGTGTGCACCCTCCTCTTCCGTGTGGGTCATGGCTTGTGCCGGACACTGTCACTCCAGGGCAGATGGGTGGAGGAGGGCAGTGTCCACAAGGAGAATAGGTAGGACCACAGGACAGACAGAAATCTGTGTCCTTGGTGGATGGTGGGAGGAGGTGAACTGGGTCCTGACCTCTGCTCATCGGAGGAAGCCACGAGGAGTGACACATTGCAAGCGTGCCACAGAGAACTCCTTGAGACAAGGACATCTCTCCCTGCTCCTGTCTGTGACCCAGGAGGACACCCCTTCAGCGGTGCCCTAGGCCAGCTCCCGAGCACCAGCACCAGATGGCTGGGCGGAGGGCAAGGTGCCAGGGTGTTCCTGCTCACATGGCATGCAGGCCCCAAGGTCCTGCGCAGTCTGTGGGGGAGATGGGACCCGAGAACATGGGCCAGAACACACAGTGCAGAGGGAGCCAGAGCAGGGGCCCAGGGAGCGCGGGGGAGGAGCAGAGGGTGCCATCCAGGGTGGGCGTCGGGGCGCTCACAGCCACGCTTCAGGCTGCCCTGACGCTGGAGAACCCACGGGTAGACCCTGCCCTGACTGCCATCAGGAGCCCTGGGTCCTGCAGCCAGGGCCAGAGGGTAGGAGGCGGGCCCTGGCTTCCTGCCTCCAGCCCTCCTGGGGGACATGCCCTCCCCATTCTGTGGGATGCTCCCTTGCCCTCCTGGGAGGGAGAGAGCTCTAAAGAGCAGCATTAGCCTGGAAAATAATTTATCCAAAAGGACTATTATATGGCTGCCTGGGACTGTGCTATGATTTTGGAATTTTCTGTCATCTTCTGTAATGGTCAAGGCTTTGAGGGGGGCCAGAGCAGCTCTGGGGGCAAAGGAGCTGTGCCAGTGCCCACTGTTCCATGCTCCTTGGCCAGTTGCTCTGTCACATGGCGAGGCTGAGAGCTTTGTAGCTGGTGGTGTGGGGCTCGGACTGGAAGCTGGCCCTCCTCCCTGGGCTGGACTCTGGATGGAGCCTCCCAGGCCCAGACAGGCCGACACCTTCCAGGGAGACATCGTCACCCGTGTGTTTGCCCAGAAGCAAGAATTCCTGGGCGAGCAAATGACTCCACTATGGCTCTAAGAAGCCAAAGGGCGTGGAAGGCTGCATGGGGAGGAGGACAAGCCAGATGAGGGCATGGCCTGCTGGGGGCTGCTGGGGCTCTGAAGTGTCAGCTGTCACTCAGAGGCACCCACAGGGAAGAGGGCTGCTGACTCCAGCCTGAGCTCTATTGGGCCACTTGGAGGCATGGGATAGGGCCGACCCCTGACATCTCTGGTTTTCTATGCATCAAACCAAAGCAACACCGGATGCATAAGGGCGCCCTCAGAGGAAGGCTGCTGCTGGTGAACCAGAGCGCCTGGGTGAGCGGGGGGAGGTCGGCAGCCCTGCGAGTGGCTTCTGCCTTAATGCCCTCTACATGCACACAGCCATCCGTCCGTCCTTTCTGGGCACACACAGCCCCTCGCACTGTCTCCCTTTTTGATATGAAAGGGGTGCTCCTGTCATGAACACCTGGGGACCATGGACCCCGAAGGCTGGTGTTGCTGTTCAGTGTCTCAGTTGGCTAGACAAAGATAGGCCATTGTCTCTGGCTTTCCAACCTTTCTCCAGCATGCTGGTTCAAGAAACCCAAAAACCTAGGAAACACCTGTGAGTTCACACCCTTCTCCTTCGAGTGGTTTCCAGAGTGCTTCCTAGACACGCCCTCTTCAGCCAGAGCCCTAGCAGATGACCAAAGCAAGCCCAAGTATGAGACCCAGCTCAGGAATCCTCACCACAGGGCTTTACCTCCAGTGGCCATCAGCCTCTTGTGCTTTCCATGCAGCTAGTAGGGGTGTGCATGCGCATGGGTGCATGTGTGCATGTGTGAGTGCATGTGTGTGTGTGCATGCAAGTGCAGGTTTGTGTGCATATGTGAGTGCAGGTGTGTGTGCATTTGTGTGTGTGCATGTGTGAGTGCATGTGTGTGTGCATGTAAGTGCAGGTTTGTGTGCATGTGTGAGTGCAGGTGTGTGCATGTGTGTGCATGTGTGAGTGCAGGTGTATGTGCATTTGTGTGTGTGTGTGTATGTGAGTGCAGGTGTGTGCATGTGTGTGTGCATGCAAGTGCAGGTTTGTGTGTGTGTGAGTGCAGGTGTGTGCATGTGTGAGTGAAGGTGTGTGTGCATTTGTGTGTGTGCATGTTTGAGTGCAGGTGTGTGCATGTGTGTGTGCATGCAAGTGCAGGGGTGTGTGTGTGTGAGTGCAGGTGCATGTATGTATGTGCATGTGTGTGTGCAGGTGCCTATATGTGTGTGCAAGTGCAAACATGTGCATGCATGTGAGTTCAGGGGTGTGTGTGTGCAGGTGGTGTGCATGTACATGTGTGTGCATGTGCAAGTGCAGGTGTGTTGCATGTGTGTGTGCACGTGTGAGTGCAGATGTGTGCGTGTGCATGTGTGCATGTGTGTACAGGCTCAGAGGGAGGCTCCAGCCATCCCTGCTTCCTGCTTCTTCTCCAGTGATGAGGGGGCGGAAGTCCTAGGTCCGAGACAATCTGTCCCTCAGCACGCCACCTTCCAGGGCCACCAGAAACTCTCAGGAGTCCCATAGGAGTGAGTGTGCATGAGGGGGGAAGTGGCTGTAGAATGAAGGGCACCCAGAGGATGATGGGAGAGGAGAGGCGAGAGCCTCTGAAATGTGAGAACTAGAAGCTAGCCTGTGCCTTCTTTCCACAAAGAAGTAAGTTGCTTCAGTTTAATATTTTTCCTAGCGACAAATTCTTGAGCCGACAGGTTTTTTTCCTCTCTACCAGGAGTGACTGGGTTTTCCATTTGGATAAAGCTTCATGCGTTTCTCGTCTGCCAGCTGAAAATTGCAAACAGGAAAATTCTGCTCACTGGAGCAGCTCCTGGAGCTGAAGAAGCTTCAGCTGATCAAAATAGTTCATGTGCCTGGTGGCTTTTACTCTAAACTTTGAGAAGAAAGATTTCTTCATGTAAAGGAGCACGGCCATCGTTCTGCTCGGTTTTGTGTTACTGGCTTGATGAATGCATGGCAGCCCAGAAAGTGATTCTCACAATCCCGATGGGTCATAATATTGATGCTTGGATTCTACAGGATTGAATAGGGATTGCATCTAAAAATCAAGCTTTGAGTACAGTGGTGTGTCTGAGACCAAGTTCACAAATCCCTGTGACATCAGCTCTTTCCTCTGAGCTAAGCCTGTGCCTGCCCAGCTCCGGGCCAGGAGGACTAAGCGGGCCAGGCCACCTGGGCCCGGCTGTCAGGAGCAGGCCCGTGTTTCCTTGGAAACCATTACTGTAGGGGGAACAGCTAGTGTTATATGACGTAGAAATAGAAATTTACTAACCAATCTTGCATTGCTTTTATTTTTTTTTCCTCGAGTAGTAAAGCAAGTCCCCCCAGACAGAAAAGATCATATTTTAATAAAGGTGTATAATAGATTAACTTTTCTCCCAACATAAGTAATGCATGTAAGTAGAAAATAAGCTCTGAAGTGTACCAGCTTCTAAACCCATAAGGGTCAAGTGACCCAAGAGCCTACGGCTTATTAGCCAGGGCCTGGAAAGCCAGGGAACAGCCGGTCTCTCGCTCCCTTTCCGGGCGGGAGGCACTTGCAACTGCTCCAAGGAGCAACCGCAGCTCTCTGCTCACAGGAGGCAAGCTAGGACTCCGGGAACTTACTCTGCTGCTAGCTGCCTGAGTTCTCCAGCAGTGTGGACAGATTCACGCCCATGGGGCCTGTGGTGCCCGAAGCGCCCAAGACCCAAAGTCTTTCTCCTCAAGGATTCTGGGTTACGAATGTCGAGCAGATGAGAGCTGGCGCTTGCGGGGGCGCACCCCGAGCGGCGCGTCTGGTGAGTCAGTCACTGAGCAGTTCTTTCTCCTGGAGACGACCCTATTCTATGACTTTCCTCCTGATGGCTGGGAAAGAGGCTTCCTGTTACATTTCAGAGATGACCAAATTAGCTCACAGAGGCCCTTTCCAATAAATACAGACTTTTAGAAGAGGGATGGTGGCTCATGCCTATTTCCCAGCTACTGGGGAGGCTGAGGCAGGAGTTCATGACCAGCTTGGGCTCCCAAGTTCAAGAATTTATAAAAAGTTAATGTTTCTGTAAGTCAAAGTCATCTGCTCAGGAATTATTTGTTTCAGAGTAAGCTTTAGTTATTTGCGGGGGAGGGGTCATCAAAGTTGCACTCAGGGGTACCAGCCCGCTCTGCAGGGGCACATCTCCCCAAGGGCTTCACCTGTGTTACCACACACAACCCTCTCGGAACCTGGTGAGCGGGAACCCTGCTGTCCCAAGGCCTTGGCCGGCTGTAAGGGGCCACACCTGCTCCCTGCCACCCAGGTGACGGCAGGGCCATGAAAGCCTGCGTCTCCATGAGCCCTTGCTGGCCTACTGATGCCCCCAGAAATCCCTCAGCCAGGTCTCAGTGACCTCAAGGAGAGGCGGGCACTCTGTCCCCCAGAGCTCTTGCCAAGGGCCTCTCCTACCCTCACCACACCCTCTGTCCACAGGGGGCTTCCCAGCCAGGCCACCCAGCGCCCTGGCACCCAGGCTTGCTAGCTCCTGGCTGCAGGCAGTGCTCACGGCCTGTGGTGTGACCCGCCGGCACTGCACAGCTCGCTTAGGAAAGGCCTGCCACGGACTCAAACCAGCTTTCTCCACCCAGGCTTCTGCATGGAAGTGTTGGAAGGGACCGCTAGAGCGTCCCAAGCCTTGCTGAGAGTGGAGGAAGTGGAGTCGCTGCTGCCAGTAGAGAGCATTCACAGGTGTGTGCCCGCGACAGGGAGGTGGCTGCCCCGTCCCCAGCACTGCCCGGAGACACCCAGCTGCTCTGCAGTTTGAAAATAACCTTGTGGAGAAAGAAAGAAACATACATTGTTTAAAGTGTTTCATACTTGTGTATTTAAAAGGGACTTTTGAAGGGTGGAAATTTAATGGTAATTTTAGGATTTCTGTGGAAGTTTTTTAGAATTTAAATATTTTAAAGAAAAAATTGAGTTCAATATGAAGACAGATGCATAAAAGGAAAAATAAGTTTTGTTTTTCAGCCTAAGTATCTGAGAGCTACTGACATTCTTACAAGCTGGCATCGTCAAGCTTACACCATGTAGACATATTGAATAAATACTTGATAATGATCTGTGAGTACTTGCCTATATGAAACATATCGTTCCAGTAAAGATAGGCAAATCAGAAGCGGAAAACCTGTTTTTAAAAATCCCAGACTAACGAGACCGAAGGTGTGGGCCCAAAGCTGCCACCCACTGTGCCCAGCCTCGGCAGTGTGTCCCACAAGCCCCGGGGCCTGGTGGGGTCAGCGCTACGGGGGTCAGGGGGATCTGAGTATGGGTCAGAACCCAGCAGGAGGCTGGGAGACCAAGTCACTGTGTCAAGACACTGGCGAAAGGTGCACGTGGAGCGTGTCTGTGTGTCCCGCCTCTCCTGCCCACGCCTGCTCCCGGGCTGTGCTCAGCCGTCAGCACGCACATGGTCCTGGTTACGACTCGAGCTCCCAGCATCCTGCTGGTCACAGTCATTAAGGTGCCTGAGCAGTGCGAGGAGGTGGCTTCCAGTGCTGCAGCCTGCGCCCCTCAGGCTTTCTGTGGAAAGGTTGTCGCAGCCGAGGCCAGCCCTACCTGGCCCCCAAGTTAAGGGCCAAGAGGAGACTGTGTCCGCAGGGTGAGCCCCTGGGAGGCAGGGGGTAGACGCACCTGTTGTTCTCTCCCTCCTTCTCTGCTGGCTCCATGGGGGTGACATTCCCATTGGGTACCCTGTGGACCATGGCGACGCCAGGGATGGGTGCACCCCGTGCTGGGTTCTGCCTGGCTCTGCTGAGAGCCTGTCCCTTCTGCTGGCCCAGTCGGAGCCCAGATCCATGCTGCAGGGGCTGCTGGGTGAGTTGCTGACCCAGAGACATTGGCTGGATGGGGGGCACAGGGTGGCTCACGGTGACGTCGCACTTCCTCTCAGCTCCCTCACTGCAGGACCCCTGCAGGAGCTTGGGAGTTTTCCCCGCTTATAATCCTCCCAACTCAAACTTGAGAAGGATAGACCACCAGAAATGGCCCTGCTGCCACGACAGCCTCTGAGTAGCAGTTAGGAACATAACCATGAAAAATGAAAGATAAATTCTGTAAACTAGAGGAAGTTTTGGTAGGTTTAATTTCAAAACAATTTCCCACTTTTTCTTTATTACAAGCAATATTTTGCTTCTCTTATCCTTCGTAGTGCACAAAATGCTTTCAATCCTACTAGCCATCTGGGTGGCGAAGAATGCAGGAAAAATGCGTGGAGAGGAAAGGAGGAGGGTAGCAGGGGCCCCAGCCTCAATTCCGGGCCCTCGAAGCTGGGCTCTCTCCCGAGCACAGCTGGGCTGGGTCCCCTTAGCTGTGCTTCCAACAGTGGCAGCAGTGGGGACACTGGGTGGTGAGAGAGGCCCGAGACTCCTGCTCCTCAGATCATCACTAGGCCATGCACCTGTGCTGAGAGCCTGCCCCAGGGCCCGGGAAGGCAGGAGAAAGCAGGGCACATGCCGCCAGGCAGAGGGGTTTCCTCGGCAACTTGGAGCTGCCCTGCAGTTGCTCAGGACTTCAGCTTCACGCAGGGCACTGACAGTCATCACCTTTGTGTGCCTAAATATTGGATCATGTCTGAATAACAAAAAAGAGTAGAACACGCCCAGATTTTCTGAAAAGAAACCCTGACCCATGAAGCATCGCCTCACATGCGGGGTGGGGGGACAGGCTCTGCTTCTACCTGTGATTTTTCTCTTGTTTTGGTAATCTTGGTTACATTTATAGACATGGATTCTGAAGAAAAGAGAAGTGTTTGGTTTTACCAGTTGAACTATTCCAGAAGTCACAAAAAGATTTAATACTGGGCCCCACATAAATATTTCAGAAATGATATTTTTGCAGTGAAGTATAAATAAAACCATTTCCAAGGCAGAGGTCTCTGTGGGAAATCTTGGGCCAGTGTTTCCATTATTAAATATGTCCATGAGCTAAAGTGTTCCTCAGGTCCAGGCTGCCTATCTGGTTATTTTTGGGCCAAGTAACATCTGGAGCATGGAGCAAGACCATCTGCACCGCGCTGCACGGCTGGGCGCCTGCGGTATGGCCCAGGGACGGCCTCTGCCTGCGTCTGCGCTGGCACGATGCCTCGCCTCTGGGCATGTTGTGAGGGGCAGGACCAGTCCTTGTGCTCTGGGGTCCCGAACTGCCCGCGACAGTCGGCTGTTGCAGGAGCGCCTGGGGTGGAAAAGGATGCACTTCTTGCAAATGTTCTTGCGACTGGGACATCGCTCTTGCTGGTTCTAGCACCTGTGGCAACTGAGCGCGCCGAGTGTTAGGGATAGTGGGCTTGTGACTTCAGCACCACAGCCTCCCGAGTCAGGGACAGTGAGTCCCCGCCAGGGGGCATCCCTTGGGGTGACTTCGGCAGTCTGAAATTAATTGCAAAGAGATGTCTGCCCCACTTTTAAAAAGCCTTATCTTAAGTGACACTCAAAGAGGTGTGTCTTAGTTACTTTCTCTCGTTGCGGGGACAAATGCCCGACGCCCACATTGAAGGAAAGAAAGGTTTATTTTGCTCACAGTTACTGGGGGTTTCAGTCCATATTCAGCTGGCCCCAAGGCAGAGGGGCACATGGCAGAGGGAAAGCTTTCATGGCGGCAGCAAAGAGCAAGAGCACAGAGGAGAGCAGCAGCTGCTCAATAGCTCACTTCTCTTTCCTCCTTACATTGAAATGCAAATCACCTGCCCAGGGCAGGTGCGACATCCACACCCACAATAATCAATCACAAACTCCAGAAGCCCCCGAGACTGCATGAGGCTTTGGAGGGACAACTATACACAAATCACAATAAGGTGGACAACCCTCGACCCCGCAGCCCCTTTTGGGGGTGACAATACCTGGGCTCCCCCTGTGCACACCGACCGCCCAGTGCCCAGCCCAGCCCTGTCGACGAGGCCCCCTGGTGAGCTCTGACTGCGCTAGGAAAGGCCGGAGCCGGCACCAAGTTGTACAGGGCGCGAGCTCATGGCCATGGTTACAGGAACGTAGTGCGTGGCCCTCGATTTGCTGCAGGGGAGGACAGCCAGGTGTAGCCTCCTCGCTGTGGGGCTTCGTGGATTCCCACAAATGTGCACAGAAGCAGCGGTCTGTTGTGATTCCTTTTGGGAGAGGAAAACATGTTCCACCTTCTTGGGATTCTGAGCACCAGAGAGCTTCAAGGGACATGGTGTAGGACAAGCTGATCATTTATTCATTGAAAACAATTACAGAATGTTGCTCCTGCCAGAGGCGCTGTGGGAGGGGCCAGAGGGATAAAAAAAATGATTTCAAAATCCCTGCCCTGGTGAATTTGCAAGATGGACAGGAAAACAGCAGAGAACTCAGACCCTGCACGACCGGGCGTGACGGGCGGGCGAGGTCAGGGCTGCAGGACTGAAGTGCTGTGGCCCATGATTCGGGGGTGAGGGAGGCTTTGGGAACAGAGTAACATCCGCTGGGTGGAAGGAGCGGGACTTCAGACCCAGATCGAGGGGCAGGAGGCAGAGGGCGTGTTTGGGGACAGGGCAGGTGGTGACACAGAAGGACACTTCTGGGCTTGGAGGGCAGGCAGCACGTCCGGCCCGGTGAGATTCTTTTAGCAGCATCTTATGAAGGCAGGACCCTCCCATTCCCTTCAGGAAATCACTTTCTTCACCTTGCCAACCAGCTAAACCAAGGACATAATTGGTTAGTTTAAGTCCAATTGTATTTAACTTGGTTGCGGGTAGGGATTATGATTCGCCAATACTCATGACAGGGTGCACGCACATAATCAGGCCTCTGAAGAGGTCAGAACAACGGCACACAGGGCACAGTCTGCCCCTGGGCAAGGAGACAAGCAAGAGGTGGCAGGGAGGAACAAGGAACGAGCCAATTAAGTCACGTGAAAACAGCACGCTTGCAAAGAAGCAGAAAAACTCAGCCTTCAGGGTTGTACTTCAAAGTCTAATTTTCTTTCCCCTTTAACCAATATTCTTGCCTCATTAGAGTTTCCTCCAAACTGTTTAGCAAGCAATCACACTGGGAAAGCGAAGGAGAAGTGAGTGCAAAGGCGCCGGAATGGCAGCTTTCTCCTCCCGCCCGTGCGCCTGCGGTGGCAGCTCCTGCTCGGCCACGCTCCCTCCGTGGAAGGTGTCCCAGAGGGAGACTCAGACCACTCCTGACCGCCCAGAACTGGAGTGAGCAGCCGAAGCCTGGGGTCCTTAGAGCGCAGACAGACGTCCCACGTCCCAAGAACTATTTTCAAATGATGCTTGTCTTTTAAAAGGTGTTTTGACCAAAGAAACCGACATCCAGCTCACGGGCTCCAGCCTCCATGGGAGCTCGGCCCTGCGTTCCTGGTGTTGCAGGAGGCCTTGGCCCGGGGTCCTGAATTTTAAAGCAGCAGAGACCTTGGAGGGGAGCGAGAGCCTGCAGCCTTGCATGCGGGGCACCGATGAGGTTCCAGGGGTTTCTGCTATTGCCCAGTGCAGAGCACATGGCACCCTCATCAGATACTCACGTTGTGCGGCTTCGCTGACACCCACAGGGACACACAGCCTAGGACAGTGGTGGCAAACCTGCCAGAGCTTCCAGTGATGATGAACAGCTGGAGAACTGCAACGGCGATGGTGTAGGGTCTTGCTGGTGTGGAAAGGGGCTGTAAGGGCCCTCAAGCATGTGCCCAGTGGAGGCCGGAATCTGGGCACCCGGGCGCCCTTTCTCCCCTGCCCTTGTACCTCTTCCTTACCTTTCAAGATGGAAGCTCACAATGGGTACCTTCTTCCGCACCACGAGGGCACCATCATTGGAGTGCTGTCCCCCCAGTGGTGGCCTGTCTGTGACACAGATACTCAAACTGGAGCTCTGGACCTGCTCTCCTAACCCTCTGGGAGGCGCTGACCTGACGTGCAGAGCTGTCCCACTCAGTATGTCCCACAACCAGCCAAGAGACACAAGGGGAAGATCTTTCTTCCATTGCCACCACCTTGCCAGTGACCGAGGGGCTGCAAGCTCAGGGCTCTGCCAGCTGTTGTCCCTCCCCACGGGGCACAGCTGTACTTGCCTAATTTCATGAGAGCCCATTAGCGACCTTGGTCATCACTGACAGCAGGAGAAGGCCCCGACGTCCCCCAGTTGGTGGGGAGAGATCTTGGGTAGATGCAGCGCATTGAGGCTCCCGGAAAGAGGCCAAAGCCCCTGTGGATTTGGTGTGGGATGGTTTTACAGCCGCTCTCTTCAAAGAGGGGCAGGTGGGGAAAGGGAAGCCACAGAGGATGTGAGGAACCAGGCAGCGGTCAGGAAACCACGCCACCCCTCCCGGGGCAGGCAGGCGCTGTGACCTGAGCCCAGTGCAAACTGGAAAGAAGCCTTCTGGGGGCATCCAGGGCACAGAGGCCCCGGGTGGGGCTGGGTGCGCAGCCACCACCCATCCCTGGGCGGGAATGTCCTCTTCCTGCCCTTACCCTGCTACTGATGGGAGAACCAAGCAGACCCCAATGCAGAGCGGGAGAGAGGGCGGCGGCGGCAGAGCGCACTGCGTCCTGAGCTCCACCAGCTTTCGTACCCAGATTTACCGTGGGCTCCTTTCTTCCTCTCATTCTCTATTACCAAGCCCCCCACATTCTGCCTGTCTTTCAGAAACCCACTTTCCACGAAGGCCTTGTAGCTGCAAGTGTGCACCACACTCGCTTTCTCTGCTGCTGCAGAGCCAGCGTAAGGATGGGCGCCGGCCCTGGAGTGGTGTGCGAAAGAGCTCTGTCCCCCAGCAGGCTCTCAGGACCACCCGGTCCCTCTCCTGCCCTGCCCTCACGTTTCCCCAGCCGCTCTCACATATTCACAAATGCTTCAGGTATTCTCAGGTCCAGCTTCCAGGGTCCTGATTTCCAGCCTCCGGAGTAACCAAAAGTGCTGCCTGGGCCTCAGCAGCTTTGGGCTCACCTGGGAGGGGCAGGGAGACACCCTGATCGGCTTGGAGGGAGGGTTTCTCTCAGATCTCTGGTGGGTGCTGGGGTTGCTCGGGCTCCCCCTCCCCTGCACCCTCCGTGGCTGCTCGTGGATCCTGGTGGGCTCCCTCCCTCCGGAGATTCTGGGGCAGACCCCTTGGGACGCAGCTGTGTGGGTAACCCTGCTGGCTGGATGAAGCACGGCAATACCAGCTTTGCCAAGTATGGGGAGTGTGGACCACCTGCACCTGACCTCGCCCTGCTCTCAGCCCTTACACGGGACCTGGTGACCCGTGACAGGGTATCGGTAAAGCACAAGCGGTCAAGGCAGCACTTGGTAGTGTTGCATGTTGTTATTGTTATTGTACAGTGTTACATTATAATGTCATGCATGGCACATGCTTTTGTACATAACTCAGTCATGCTTGCCTCAGCCCACTCAGCATGTGGATGGCCTGCAGGGTGAGTTAGGAAGCGTAGCTGGCTCCGGTCTAGCCTCTTCACTGAAGCTACACTTACTTCTATTTGTTACCATTCTCCACTCTTTAATTTTTCTTTCTTCTATTTTCTTTTTTAAAAAGAATTAAAAATATTTTAAAAATTAGAAATGATTCAGGATTTCACTTTAAAAATGATAGGAATTCAACGATGGCTGCTAGATTGCATTAGCTGTTCAGATTACCAGAAATAAGCACGCAGAATTGGTCAGAAACATAAGAAATTAAAAAAGAGAGAGAGAAAAAATTAAGCATTAACGTGTTTCAACAGATTAGCACAAACAGCAGCGCCGCTGTGCGGGCCGTCCTGTACGCATACCCGTGTGTGGCTTTCCCCTTCCTCCCTCTGCCTTTCTTTTCTCCTCTGCCTCACCCCAGTCGCTCTTCCTTCTGGGCAGCCCCTTCCCCTTTTGCAGTGTCCATCGTCCCCTTCAGCTCCTACTGACCCTGAGGTTCCTGCACTAGGGGACAATGCGGTGTTCACACACGCGGGTCTGATTTATTGCACTTACGAGTGTGGCCTCTAGTTGCATCCATTTACCTACAAAAAGCTTGAGTTTATCTTTTTTATAGCTGAGTAATACTCCATTATATAAAAATACCACATCTTTTTTATCCCCTTCTCAGTTGACAAAGGTCACATGCTACCGAGCCAGGAAAGAGACAGTGGGAGGGCCCTACTGCCGGGAAAGCAGCATGCTATGGGCAGCACGTTACGCATCCAGACCATAAAGGACAACAAGGGAAGTAACGGTGAGAAGAGGGAAAACAACAACTTACTGGAGAAGAGAAACATTGTGAATTTGAAGGGGAAAATGGAACGAAAATAACTTGAAACTTTGAAAACAGGAGAAAAAGGGAAAACAGAAATTAAATAAAAATATAACAAGATACAAGGTTTGCAATTATATCAGTGACTGCAGCACATGAGATCAAACTTGTGGGTTTTTTTTCTTTTTTTGTTTTTTAAAATTTTTTCTTTTTCTTTTTTTGCCATAATTTTATTGATAAACAAATATCAGTAAGACAGTTTCAAATCAAATTGGTAGGACAGTTTCAATAATTAACACACTGCATACATTCTT
>NDGM010154325.1:0-11863 GCA_002564305.1 Octomys mimax | reverse complement strand
TAAAAATTGTCTAAAATAAAAATGAAGAAAGAATTTACAGATCAGTCATATAATAGTTCACTCGGTCAAGTAGTATGTTCAACAGAAGTGGTAATAGTGGACATCTTTGTCTTATTTCTTATTATAAAGGGAAAGCTTTATATTATGTCTAATATGATGTTGGCAGTAGTTTTGTCATAAGTGGGGACTTTATCAGGTTGAGATAAAGTCCTCTTAGGCCTATTTCAGTATTTTTATCATGAAGCAATATTGGTTTTTGTTGGTCTTTTTCTGCATGTTGAAATGATCATGTGATTTTTGCCCTTCCTTCTGTTTATGTCATGTATTTTATTTATTTGTATGTACCGAACCAACCTTGTGTCCATGGGATGAAGCCTTCTTGGTCGTAATGTGTGATTGTTGTGCTGATTCACTGCATTCCATTTGCATCTTGTTGAGGATTTTTATATCTATCTTTATAAAGAGACTCGTCTGTAGTTCTTTCTCTGTTGGATCCTTGTCCTGTTTTGGAAATAAGATAATTCCAGGAATTATTTTAGGAATACTCCTTCCTTTCTATTTCGTTAAAGAGCTTGGGGACTACTGACATTAGATATACTCGAAAGTTTTTGTAGAACTCAGCAGTAAAGTTATCTGGACTGGGCTTTTCGTGGGTTTATTATTATTATTACTGCTTCAATTTCATTGTCTATTATGGTATTATTTGGGATTTTAAATCCTCTGGGTTCAGTTTTGATAATTCAGATTCATCTAGGAATCTATCCATTTGTTTGAAACTCTCCAATTTATTGGCATATATTTGTGAGGTAATTATTAATAATCTTGATTTCAGCCATGTCTGGTGTGATTTCTACCTTTTTCATTTCTAATTGTATTGATTTGAGGCTTCAGTTTTTGGTAAGATTGACTAAGGGTTTTTCTATTTTGTTTATTCTTTCAGAGAACCAACTCAATTTATTGATTCCGTGGTTTTTGTTTTTGCCTCAATTTTCTTGATTTCTGCTCTGATCTTTATAATTTCCTTTCTTGTACTAGTTTTGGATTTGGATTGTTCTTGTTTTTCTAGGACCTATTTTTTGATGAGTTTTTGAAGCTCATCATTAGGTTATTTATTTAGGTTCGCTCTGTTTTTGGCATGTGGGCATTCACCACTATGAACTTCCCTCACAGGACTGCTTTCATTGTATCCTGTAAGTTCTGGTATGTTATACGGGTATTATTATTTAGCTTTAGAAACCATCATGTTTCTCCCTTTATTTCTTTCATAACCCACTGATTAAGAGTGTACCATTTAATTTCTGGACATATGTATAATTTTTATGTTTTTATTGCCATTGATTTCTAGTTTCATTGTGTTATATAATATATATGGTATAATTTCAATACTTTTTAATTTATTGTTGGGTGTAACATTCTGTACATATTTATTAAATCCATTTGTTCAAAGTCACTCCTCGCTCAGGTGACTCCTTGTGACTTGATGGGCCGATTCAGTTCCCATGGAGAAACATTTGTGACTGGTGGGGGGGTGGGACAATTTGGTTCCCCTGGGAGGAATTCTCATAGCTTGGAGGGTGATCACAATCACATGAGGCTCTGCTAGAATCCAGAAGTCCATAGGTACAGGGCAGTGGAAAACTATGGGCATAGATGTTCTCAGTCTTGAAGGATGATCAGATACATTAGGTAATTTGGGCTTAATAAACCTTATTTTGCTATCTTTATACAGAACAAAATGACTGACGTACCTATCTGCAAAGTTGAGAAGGCTTCCACCCAGAGTTTTATAAAATAGTCAAGATTTTGTTCTATCTTTAGTTATTTACTGGACATTTGTAGACCAAGTGCAGTCATGTTTTTAGCAAAAACCATTTTTAAATCACTATCTTAGGAAAAGACAAAAAATCTTGTGTCTAGTGAATAACACTTAAGGGCTCAGGAATATATTTGTCTTCTGTCCCTATGGTGGTCTCTGCCTATGTCATATTTATGTCAGTATTTCTTCTAGGATCCCATTACCTCAGACATTAATGTTTTAATTAATCACTTGAGAACTAGCATCTTAAATTATGGCTATTTTTTTTTTCTTATGTGTATTTGGTACATGGCCTCACTACGCAGGTCAGACTTGTAGTGATCCTCCTGTTTTCAGCCTCCCTAGTTCTGGGATTACAGGCATGTGCCACCATGCCTGGACTCTGTCGCCAGCTCAGCGTGCTCTAGAGGCAGGGCCAGTGTGGCATGCAGGACCGGGGATCCAACCCTGGTCCCTGTGCTTGTCAAAGCAGGCTCTTTGTCCACTGAACTAGCTCGCTGGCCCTACGGCTTCCTATTAATTAAAATTTTGTTTTATCCATAATATAATCTGAAAGATTTTGAGTACTACCCCTTTTATGTTCAAACCACTCAGTCTTATTTTTAATTTCATTTTTTACTTATGTATTTTAATTTTTTAATTTCAAAGAAATAATTTTTAACTTCAAGGACCAATGAATGAACAACAAAGAATTCAATATTCCCTTCATTTTTCTATCAAATATAGTGCTGAACAATATCCAGGAATTTACAGGCATGTTGAGTGTGAGATTAGGTGTCAGGAAGGGTCAGAGAAACAAGTCTTAAATTGAAAAAAACGCAAAGAGGTCATTTTAAAATGACAGATATGGTTACATAATCAATAAAATTTATGTATAACAAAATACCCCTTTAGCTAAAAAGACAAACAGTAGTCTTGAGACAGCTAAGCTAGCCCTCAGTCCCATGGGTTAACAAACATACCAAGGAGTTGAGTGTTGCTCAAAAGTAGGCCAGTATTTAAGGCTATAAAATAAAGATAACACAAAGAGATGGGAGGACGGGAAGTCAACTCAGCCTTCAGAGTCTATGTTGTCATCAGAGATACCAAAAGCCAGTGCTAAGAAAAACAAGATCATTAAAATCAAACCTACCCCTGCTCTGCTTCACCCAATTAGGGAATTTCCCAGTGACAAGAGGTGGTAAGGGACAAATTCATGTGTAGACAAGTCTCTAAAGATATCCATAGTTATTTTCACTGTGTTAGCATAGTAAAAAATCACACCACAAGGTGCAGAGTTAAGATAGTAATGAGATATGCACCACAGGAAGACAGAGAAAGAGCTCAGGTGGAACTGAAGCTCCAGGTCTCTGCCTCCCAGAAAGGTGCCTGCTTTCTATTTATCTCTCTTCTATTTTGTTCTTCATTTGTAAAATACAGTATTTGTCATAGAAGAGAATATATGAATATATAGATAGATAGATAGCTATAGTTTCTCATATAAGAGAAACCATGTGATATCTGAGCTTACATGCCTGGCTTATTTCACTTAATATTGTATTCTCAAGTTACATCCATTTACCTACAAATGACTCAAGTCATTGCTGGACATGTATGCTATTTCTAAGATCTAGCTATTATAAGTTGTACTGCTATAAACATGGGTATGTATGTATCCCTGCAATATGATTTTTAAGAGGATAGTTGGGTCAAATGAAGTTCTACTTCTAGTTTTCTGAGGCATCTCTACGCTAATTTCCATAATGATACTAGTTTACAATCTCAGCAACATTGTAGAATTCCCAACATCCTTGCCAGCCTTTGTTATTATTAGATTTTTTTTTTGATGATGGCTGTTTTTCTGGGTTAAAGTGTTACCTTGGTGTAGGGTTTTTTTCTCTGAGTGTAGTTTTGATTTGTATTTCTCTAATAGCTAGCAACAATGAGCATTTTTTTCATATAGTGTTTATTGGCCATTTGTTCTTCATTCTAAAAAGTGTCTGTTCATTTTGGTTGCCCAGTTTTTAGTTGAGTCTTTTATTATGGGAAGGATCTAATTTGTTTTAGTTCTTTATATATTCTTGATCTTAGTTCTCTGTAGAACAGCCAGCAAGTAGACTGTCTCTTCCCTCTGTTGTTGTCCTTTCTGTGCAGAAGCTTTTTCATTTGTTATGATCCCATTTGTTGATTGTCTGTGTTTTCCTGTGCCATTGATGTTCTGTTCAGAAAATCTTTCCCAACACCCAGTCTTCAAGAGCTGTACCTGTTTTGTCTTCCAGCTGATTAAGTGTTTAACATTTAGCTTTTTGATCCATTTTTATTTTAGTTCAGTACATTGTGAGATATGTAGGTCTAGACTTAATTTTCTGCATATGGATATCCAGTTTCCCCAGAATAATTTACTAAAGAGGCTAGCCTTCTCCAGAGCATGTTTTTTTATTCCTTTGTCAACAATCAAATAAATGTAAGTAACTGGCTTTGTTTCTGTTCTGATTCATTGACCCACATGCCTGCTTTTATACTAGTATCATGCTGTCTTACCTGGATTGTCTCTGAATATAGAATATCTATTTGGTACAGGGTCTCAGTATGCAGCTCAGACTCATAGTAATCCTCCCTTCAGTGTCCCCAGAGCTGGGATTGCAGACATGTGCCACCACACCCGGATTAGTGGCTGGCTTAGTGTGCCCAGGTGTGGGACCTGCGCGCATGTGGTGCCAGGGATTGAACCCCGGTCCTTCCACTTACCTAAGCAGATGCTTAGTCTGCTGCGCTATCTTGTCAGCCCATAACATGCTGTTTTAATTATTGTAGCTTTATAGTATAACGTCAGGTCTGAGATTGTGGTGCCATCCGTTTTGTTTTTGTTACACAGGCTGCTTTTGCTATTCTGGGTCTCTTCTGATTCCTTATAAATTTTAGGATTCTTTGCTCTAGCTTTGTTAAGAAATGACATTGGAATTTTGATAGGTATTGCATTAAGTCTATATATCAATTTTGAAAGTATAGTCATTTTGACCGTATTTGTTCTATCCAAAGACAGGGAATATTTTGCCATTTTCTGGTATCGTTTTCCTTTGTCTGAGGTAATTTTCACTGTAGAGGTCTTTTACTTCCTTAGTTAGGTGAATACAGTAAATCCTTGACTTATGAATACTTGGGATTGCAAACTTCCATAGGTATACTGTGTAAGACTTTGTTGGATTATGAACAAATCCAATTTATGAACATTCTCCTGGAACTTGTTCCTAAGTGAGGGACTTATATGTAAGTATTTAATTTTTTTTACACTATTGTGAATGGTATTGGTTTCCTAATTAGTTTTTCAGTGAATTCTGTAATAATGTGTAGAAATATTACTAATTGTTTATTTTGTATCCTGTTACACTGTTGCATTTGGTTATCAATTCTAGGGATTTCTTGGTTTTTGGGTTTTATAAGTAAGGGATCATGTTTTCTTTTTCTTGTCTGATTGCTCTGGCTAATTTCAAGAACTATGTTGCACAGGAGTGGTGATAATGGACATTCTTGTCTTGTTCCTGATTTTAGAGGGAAAGCTTTCAGCTTTCAGAGATGTGTTCTTGAAAAAGCATGTACAAAATGTATATACCATGATATTTTTTTCCACAATAACAGTAGGAAGAAAAAAGATTAGGAGAACTCAATTACATTGAACTTTATGCTGGGAAAATAGAGAGTACAACATAGCAAGTGTAACTGTGATAAGTGGCTTGAGTTGGGAGAGTTTCACAAGCTTGTAAGGTATCTTAGTTACTTTTTCTCATGGCTAAGACAAAATAACCAACACCACCCAAGTTAAAGGAGGAAAGGTTTATTTCAGCTCACAGTTTGTAATAGTTTCAGTCCATAACTGGCTAGTTCAGAGGGAGGGTGGCACATAGAGAGAAGACACTTGTTTATGGCAGGCAGGAAGCAGCAAAAGTGGCAGACAGCGAGTGACAATTGCAGGTGTTTCTGTCCTTTATACCCTATCCAGGCTATGCATCCTTGGGGCAGGCAACACTCATATCCAGGGTGGGCCTTTCCATTGTCCACACTCAGAACTATGTCAAACTAATCAGTGGACTAATTTAGTAATCACATACCCTTAATCTCAGCATCACAGACTTAGATCCAGCCACCTCTGAAAAGCCTCACCTATGACTGCGTGAGCCTTTGAGGGGACATCTAGACACAAACCATAATACAAGGCTACCCTGAATCACAGGACCACTGTGGAGATGGAAGCTGAGATGAGACTCAATTTTAGCCTTTTCCTTAAGAAATAAACGTATCACCTGTGTAAGATGTGCATCCATCTCCTGGCCAGCCTTGTGTTCCAATCACGTTACTAATACAGCAAAAGTGACACAGCTACAAGTCCAACATGATATGAGGCAAATTAAAACAAACCAACTGGAAAGTGCAAGGTACCCAGGTACCAAAAATAAAAATAAAACAAAATAAATACAGCCCATAGGAGAATCCTGCTGTACACTGGCCTCCCTAGGGACCAGACATGGATGCCTAGTTCCTGGGGGCTGTCAGACACTGGTAAGCCAGAAAATCTGATCTGCTGGGTGATCCCAAAGAGAAGACTCAAAATATTTTAACTGCAGATAGGCTGGTGTATAGAGTGCAGCCGCAGTCTCTCATAGTGTAATAGAATAGCTAAGTTCATGTATAAACTTGGAATGCTGCAAGTTCATGCTAAAAGCAAGTTGGAGTAAAGGGTATTACCTCAGGATAGGCTGTGAAATAAATGCTGTCATCATACTTCATCCCCCTTCCCCATAATCCTGTCTCTCACTTTCCTGCCCCGTTCTCCAGTGATGGTGTATAAGGTGTACCCAGTGAGATCAATGGAGCCAGGTGTGATGATACATGCTTGGAATCCCAACACTTGAGGAAGCTGAGTTAGGAAGATCACAAGTTTTAAGTTCAGCCCGACAAACTTACCCACTGAGTGAGATACTGCCTCAAAAACAAACAAATCAAAGCTGGAGATGTAGCTCAATATAAGCCCTGAATGTGATCCCCAATACTGTGTTAAGTGGGCAGGGGGAAGCAAACCATCGTAAGGACTGGAGAAGACCATACAATGGAAGGTTAGGGAGCAACAGTTTCCAGTGAATGATCAGGGAACATCCTAACACAGGTAGTAAAGGAGAGCCAAAGCCAAACAGATGTAAAACTAAGACAACGTTAATGTGATCTTTATTATACAGCACATCCTGTACTTGTGAATCCTAACAATGATACAGAATACTCTATAAAACCAAACCCAACCATTAAAAATTATGTAAGCAAAGACTTAACCCATAGTCAAATCTCTTAAAAATACAGTTAACATAGTCCTGTAACAATATGAACAGAGCCAGGTAGCACAAAGAAGGAGGGAGCATAGAGAGTTTGTGCCAAAGTATTTTTCTTCTGTTATTGCACTTTTTATTCTACACACTTAGTATGTTACACTTTTATTTAACACTGTAACAAATATTAGTTCTTTAACACAAACAAAAAACATTACATAAAGACAAGACAACAAGCTGTTGGTGACCACTTTTCTCAGCAAACTGGCCTCTCAATGACAGGTATTTTCACATGGTCTTTGCCATCACCTCAGCTGGACTAGATATTAACAAAGCAGAAGTTAAACATGAAACAATAGTTAAGAACAATAGTGCTATCTGACAACTCCAGGGAGTCTATGACATGAACACCTCAAGGCCACTCCTTCCTACCCTCTTTATCAAGCTAGCTCTGTCCCACCCTACCCCTATATTCAGAAGAATACACCTTCATTTTCTTTTAAAGAAAACTGAGTTTTTTTGGAGCCAGCAAATCCAAAAAGCAAGCTTCAAAAGTTCAAAGAAAGCAACTCATCTTTGGTAAAGGACACTTCCGGGGCTGTTCATCCTTTGGTGGTGCAGTGCAGACTTCAGAGGCTTCCTGATTGGCCCAGTACAATACCAAGCGTGGCATCTCTACAAATCAAGGTCAGAGGGTACCTCAGTATCTCAAGGTGCTGCTGTAACCATACAAACCCCCTTTCCAGGCTTCTCAATGCTAAATAGTAGCCCAAAAAATAAAATGTCATTCAGTGTAGCTGTCACCTCCCAACCTTGACACTCTAGCCATTCTCCCATCAAGAGAAACATTTCCCCACACCTGTTTTGGGCTTGTGGTACTGGGGCTGGAAGCCAAGGCCAAGCACAGGCAAGGCTGCACTCTGCCACTGTGCTACCTTTCAGCCCTCCAAGCCCTCTTTTGGTAGTTCAAGCAAAGTTATAAAAATCCATTTGGGAGCTGATGGATTACTGGTCAAGAGTTCTACCATTCTCCTATTTTTATCTGTGGAAGTAACATATCTTTTCTCCTACTACTTCTTTGAGATTTAGTGTTTAAACATAAAATACAAGCAGCTGGTGCCTAGGCTCTCTTCTTAGAGGTGATGGAGTCAGATATGACTCTTTGGTCTGGGAACAACAGCAAAATCCTCTTGTCCTGAGCTATGGAAGGCTTGCTCAGTCAAGGATTCACTCTACAGGAGATCGGGGGGCAGGTTCTGTGTATGGGCACCTCCTCTGGACCAGGGGCACTCACCTGCATTGCAAGCTCTAGGCACAGGGTCACTGGTCCAGGGGGCCAGGCTGCACTGTGGTTTCTTCTGATTGCTCTGCAGGAAGGCCTCTTGCTTGAATCTGAAGCCAAATGAGTGACCAGACTTGGAGCTCATGAAAGAGGCCAGGTAATTGTGTTGGGTGGGGAAAACTGCTCTCATTACATTTTTTAGAAGGATTGAACACAGTAAAGGTAATCTGACAGGCCCACCTTCCTCCCTCAGCCACAATCTCACCTCACCTCTTGGGAACACAGACAACCAACACGTGCAGGCAAGGGCCTCAGGATATTGGCTGGGATACGCCCTGTCCTACCCAAGTACTGCCACACTTCTCACAATATCTAGTGTCTTCTCAAGTAGTATACAGTACAGTACATTTCATGGTATTCCATAATATTAATAACAATGGGTGCCAAGGGAAAAAATCTAAAATTAGCTAATAATGTTATACAAAAAAAAGTACACATACATTATACACATGTAGGTACATATTCCTGCACTCAGCCTGCTGAGTATTTAAATAACAGCCCCAAATATCCATATGTAGACTTTGGTTGGCCCAGACACTTCTAGGCATATCTTGCACCTTTTCTCAGAACACTTTTTACAATGATAATAACTGCTCATATCCTTACCTAGTATTAGTCCCCTTGCCTTTTCCACTAGGTAAAAATGTAGGCAATCTGCTAGAAAACTGGTATGTGAGGGTGGACTAAGCCACAGGAGATGAACTGAAAAGGACTCTGGTTGGAAAAAAATTTAACTTCCCATGGTGAACGGGAGCTTGAGCTAAGACTTCCAAAGAACATTCCAAATGTGGCTTTCATAATGGAAGTATAGACTTCCGATTATACTAGAATTAAGAGCACAGACTGGAAAAGGGAAATAACTATGTAAGACTTTCTTTGAAACTTCATGTAGAACAGATGTACGACTCTTTGGCAAGCAAACTACTTAGTTCTTAACTTGACACATGGATTCCCAGAGCCCCACCATCATCCCCAGAAGGGCAACAGGTCATTGCCAAGGAAAGTAGAATGCCTGAAGTCTAGCTTAAATACGTGTTAAAATTCTAAGAGATACGCTGAACAGTCTACAAAATGAAGTTGGAGCCAATGCCCAAAGACACTGGTCAGTCACTTAACTTTATCATTTGAATGTAAAAAGGTATATAGCATTACATAAAGTTTCTGAAGGGCTGCGAGTGCTGAGACTGCTCCTGTGCTTAAATGTATCATAATGGGAGCCTAGGGTGGCTGAAGTTCGAAAACTGAACTTTAAAAGTTATATAAAAATTATTATATACTCCGCTTATACTTTGTTAATAGATAAAAGCTGGTCATTCGGTTGCAAACAACCCTAGAAAACCCTAGCACTAACGTAACAGTCATCTTCAACACCTACTCAGGGACCTATTTCACACTTTGGAGCTGGACAGAGGGCCTGCCCACAGCCCTTGAGATTGGACAGCTGCGCGGGGGCTGCCCACCTCCGCGTCTGTTCCTTCACCTACCTGTGTTTCTACAGCTCATGGACAGTTTTGTGGAGGAAGGCTTGAAATCAAGACCTGAGATGCACCAATGTTTCAACTGTTCCCCCGCCTCTGCCAGGAGTCAGTTTCTCTCCTCAGACTCGGAGGCAGGGTACTTGCCAGATGCTAAGACAAAGAACTGGACTTCTCTTTTGTTTTTTTGTTTTCTTTTTTTTAGGTGGGAGAGGTCTGGTTCTTTTTCCTTCTAACAGATTATATTTAAAATACATAAAAAGTACAGAAGCCTTGGCTTTTAACCATTGGTTAAGCTTTAAACATATTAGTGTGTTAATTTCAAACACAAAGAGAAGAGTTTCTGTGAAAACCACTCGGCACCCTTCCAGAGGTCTGTGTGCAGGCCACGGGTCTGATCCTTTCCCACTCCCAGGCTTACCCACATGTTTCACAGTGGGTCGGTTCTGCTCAGATGCTTGTCCCCAGTACCATGTGCTCTAGAGCATGGAGCTCTCCACCTGAGACCAGCAGAGCGCTGAGAGGGAAGACCCACAGGCAGAAGAACAGATTCGACTCTGGGGTGAGCAGTAACTCAAATCCAGCAGGTTATATACATATATACATACATATGCACATGCTCTTTCTTTTTTTTTTTTTTTTTTTGCCTCTTGGTAAAGTAACAGTAAATCCTTCCCCTAGAAATTAGGGGGGTGTGGCCCTATAAATGTAAACACACTGGCACAGTGAGGAGGATCAGGCTTATTTCTAGCTTTTTAGCTGGACTGTTACAACCTGAGATCCCTGGTTATAGACAGCAGGAACCAGGCAAGCTTAATATTTTCTTTTCTGTCCTTATGTTCATAGAATCCTGAACTAAGGTCAGATTTTCTAAGTGGGCCTAACCACTGGGTAGAATCAAACTATCCCTAGCGGGAGCTGACATCATAAAAAATAATGGTTTTAATACTATTGCCACTACAGTGTTCTACTTCTTGTCTTCGAAACATAATACAGTGAACAGACAATGGTAACATTTGCCTCCTTTTCTGTTGTGAGGCCAGAACATCCCATGTTCCATTTTTGCACATATTAGACAATCTTTTGCTGAGGGAATCATATGGAGCATCAGTGAACTACTCCAACAGCTCAATAGCCGTCCAGTTTCTTACTACCCAGGAGCTATCTCTGTCTGGCAAGGTCTCAAGCTGCCCAGCAAGCACCAAGTCCCCCAGAAGCGCCCTATAATGCATAATGTCAAATTCTCCTCTTGGCCAAAAGGTGAGGGAACAGAAAGAAACAGTGGCGGAAGGTTTTTGCTTTCAAATAGAATCATCTAGTCCTCTGTTTGGCTGCTCAAAACTTGACTTGCAGAGGCGGTCCATGATGCCCTGGAGCATGGGCTGCACAATGCCCAGGAGAGGCCTCTTAGAGGGGTCACCATCCCAACAGGCTTCCATCAACTGCCAGCACTCTTCATCAAATACAGGCAGACGTTCTGGGCGGGCCCCTAGAGAGAAGAGCACAGAGATAAGCCCAGTGGATGAGGAGGGCACAGTGGCGCATGCCTGTAATCCCCTGAATGTTGAGGCAGGAGCTTTACAACTTTGAGTTCAACCTGAGCAACACAGTGACTTTGCAAGACCTTCTCTCAACAAGTAAAAAGGGCTTGGGATATATCTCAGTGTGAAGGCTCTGGGTTCAATTCCAGTACCACCACCACCAAATGAAAGAGTAGTTAGTGAGATGGGCCCAATACAAAGAGCTGATCGTACAAGTTGGGACACAGAACATTAAGGAATGCAAGCTTTGGCTTCCACTGCACACATCCAAGTTAGAACCTGAATGGAACAGTGATGGGAAATTGGAATGTACTGGCATAGGAAATTGAAGAATTAGGGGCCGGGGAGATGGCTCAGTGCAATAAGTGCTTCCCTGGCAAGCGCAAGGGCCTGAGTTC
>NDGM010154194.1:0-11834 GCA_002564305.1 Octomys mimax | reverse complement strand
CCCCTGGTGGGCTGAGCTGGCCACACACACACACACACACACACACATAAATTAATTAATTAATTTAAAAGAAAGAAAGAAAGAAAAGCAGAAGACTTCAGGCAGTAGCTATTCCCTGAGCGCCTCTGTCATCCCAGTCCAGGCTAAGTGCCAAGATAGGGTTGTGGCTCAGTGGCAGAGCCCTGGGTTCTTGAGACACACAAAAAAATGTCTCTGCTGCATTTATGAGAAGAAAGAGAATAAAGGTATAATCATCTCGTGCTGGATAAGTGAGGGGAAGTGAGGGAGTAAAGTGAGAGGAGATGGGGAATGGTGAGACACAGATTGGATCCATAGCGCCTACCTCTCCAGGTCAGAGATCCCAGGAGGCCAGCTGAGGGAGGGAGCTGGTATCTGGGGGAAGAGCCCGGAGGCCCCAGCATGGTGGCGCAAAGGCCCTGTGGTATCTGATTGTTTGGCCTTCTCAGGAACCCCAGGAAGGGAGAGCACAGATGAGTCATATGTTCAGGCAGCCCTGGGTAAATGTTGATCCAGCTATTGACACGGAAATGCCTTATCGAAGTACGAAGCCCGGGACAGCAAAGAAAGCACACTTGGTTTCCCAGTGCTGTGGAAGACTCCACCGGCGACACCTTGTGCAACACTTCACAGTCCCCATAGGAAGGACGCGCACCACAGGGTGCCCGTGTCACAGGTCCGAGGAGGTCCGAGGGCATCTGGAGGGTGACTGAGCCCCTGCTTGGCCTGCGTGCTGGGGCAGTGCTCACTGTGGAAGACCTGCCAGGGCTCAAGAGTCCACATCCAGTCTGTGTCTGTACCCACTCAAAAAAAAAATGCCTGCTGCCCACTGTGGGTGTGTTTGTTACACTGCCCACAAGCAAACATCTCAGCATGGCACAATCTCTGCCTCCAGCTCCTTCACTTTTCAGAAGGACCAAGCAGCTGGGGGCTGTGGGGTTCTCTGCATGGGGGGATGGGGTGGGGGAGGGGAACAAGAGTCCTCCCCGAGAGGAGAGTGACGGGGCCACCCCTGAGCTCCAGGTCTCTCTATCATACTCCTTCTACAGCCCAGAATTGTGTAGAAAGAATTGAAGAGAAACAGAAGGGAGGGAGGGAAGAGGAGGAAGAAAAAGAAAAAAAAAAAAACTGAAAGAAAATGTTTTTCAAAAAGAAGAGCAGGTGGTATCTTGGCACAAATTTAATCTGTTAAAGTCCCAACTATCATTCAACCTCTCAACAAACACACAGACCACGTACCTCCTCTCTTGCCACCTGGTGTACACAACACATAGAATTTACAGTGCCCCCTGGGTTCATTCCCTGGGGCAGCAGGGAACCTGGTGCCTCCTAGAGACTAACTGTAGGTCCTGCAGCATCCCATGACCTGGGCTTGGAAGGGCTTAAGAATGTAGGGCTAGTCACCCTGCCGTGTAGACCAGGAAGGCAAGGTTCAGAGGGAGGACAGGGCTGCGGGCCTCCCGCTGGCTAGTGTACCTGCAGATCGGCCTTTTTCTTACTCAGAGGCCTGGCGTTTGGCTGGGGTATGACCAGCTGGGGCCAAGACTGCATGATCAGGCTTCCCTGCAGCTCACAGTGGCCAGGACTGAGGTCAGGCCAGGGGAGCCAGTGCAAGTGTGTGCAGGGCTGCAGGAGGCCTCAGGGCAGAGCACCTGCCCTGCACAGCCAGGCCCTGGGGCTGATCCCCAACACTATAAGGAAAGGAAGAAAGGGAAGTAGGAAAGAAAAGACAGTAAGAAAGAAGACACTGTCCAGAAAGGCAGAGGGACCCCTCTTTGCCCTTTTCTTCCCATGCAGGAAAGGATACAGATGTAATGGCTGGAGCTTAAGCCGCCATCCTAAGCTATGAGAGGGATGCCCATCTTGACTGTGGCAGAGCAGCTTAAGAGAAGAACCCTGGGAGCCCACAGCCCTGGAGGCCAATGCCTGATCTTCCAGATGAGCAAAGACAGCCGCCACCCTTCTGAAGGTGCCACTTCTGCCTCTGGTGGCAGGAGCAGCAGAGGGGATGCCGTTCTCCTCCCTCGTCCTGACAGAGATGCGCAAACAGCCCTGACATAAGTTCTCAGAGCTCATCTTACACAACAGGATGCTCCAAAGCAAACAGCCCTGCTTCCCATGTGAGGCTCCCCCGTGGATGCTCTATGGGGCTCATCCTCCCTGGTGCCCATGGCTTCCCACTCCTCCTCTTGGCACAGAAGGACGCAGACTTCCTGGGAGTGAAACCCTTCCCCTCTACCAGCCATCACCAGGAAAGGCTCCCACTGACCTTGCCTAGACTAGAAGGTGACTGCCACATGGCCAACGATTCCCTTTGGAGTTTCCAGGGCTACAATCAGGAATTATGAGAGCCCAAAGCTCAGGGACAGTGCAACGAAGACTGTGGGATGTGGCCTCCCACATATGACAATGAGTCCTAGAGGGTGGGAGCCAAGTCACAGCTTTGTGCTGCCAGCAGGCACTCAGACCAGGTCCAAAGTGCAGTGGTTGTACAACTGGAATAGGAGTATCACTGATTCTAGGCAGCCTAGGAAAGAAACCCAGCCTAGGAAATGATGCTGGAAGAGGCAAGGGCTGGTCTTTGAGCCCCTGTTATTACCCTGGTGGGTTTGTACCTAAAGATTCAGCACTTTTCAAAGTCTCTTAGCTTAATGAACTAAGTGCTTGCTTAGGCAAGTGCAGGGAGCAGGATTTGATTTCCAGCACCACATGCCATGCCAGCTCCACCCCTGGGCATGCTGACCTGGCCACTGAGACCAGGTGTAGTGGCACACGCCTGTAATCCCAGCACTGGGGGGCTGAAAATAGGAGGATCACTAGGTGTCTGAGCTGCATAGTGAAGCCCTGTACCAAATACATAAAATAAAGTCCTTCGAAGGAGCTGGATGGTGTCCCTGTGCCCCACATCTGGGAAGGACTATCTTCCAAAAAGCCCAGAGATGCCACCATCTCCTCTCAAGTGTGGCCATCCAAGAGCCACCAAGAGGACCAAAGTCCAGGGACCTCCAAAGTGTGGCCCTCTTCGGAGGTGACCAGTGGACACTCTGCTTCTCAGTCAGTTTCTCCTCCCTCTGTCTTAACCCCCACGCTCTGAGCACGAACCCCCAGGAAAAAAGAATGTTTCTCCAGCTAGTGCACTCAGGTCTTGCAAAGCCTTACCATCTGCCTCTGCCCTGGGAACAGGCATCAGGAAGGCAGCTGGTCTTGGACACAGGTGGGGACCTCCCCGCTGGCCTCTGGAGCACCCCCAGAAAGGCAGGGGAAGCTGTGGGCCCCTGCCCCCATGTCTCTGTCATTCACTCCCTCATCAGTGATGAGAACCCGTTCATGCATCCACCTTTCATTCAGAGAGGCCAGGCAGGAAGGCTGTGGCTGGCCAATTGGGTGCCTGTCTTGTACTTAGGAGCCAGCTTCCCAGGGAGGGGGACTTTGTCTTCAACTTTGCTCTCCCCCAGCCCCAAAGTGACCTCCTAAGGTCAGTTGAAGAAGACCCTCAGAAGCAAGAGCACGTCCATTCATCATCCAGGGAGCTGGGGTCCAGGCTGGGGAGGGACCATGCATGGTCACTCAGAGAGAGACAGAGCTCCATCACAGAATTCTCAGCCTCCCGGGCCAGAGACTTGGCTTTTCTGGCTGTCAGCTTTACCCCTCTGTGCCATGAGACCTCAGCTACCCCTAGGAGCCCAGAGTCCTTGCTGTGCATGCATTCACCTGCTTTTCTTACACCGGCGACTTCTGGGTGGACCCTGTGGTGACCTCACTTCCTGAAGCACTAGCTAAGGTTACAGAGAGGGGAGGGAACTTGCTCCAGGCGGCCCAGCTGATGCAGGAGCATCTGAGTTGATCGCAAGGAATCACTGAAGCCTGAGACATCACTGGCTTTGGGGCCAACCTCATGGAGGTCTACTCAGCTCCGGCAAGGCAGCACACTCGGGAGGTCCAGGCTGTGTTTTTCAGGATGCAGGGCTAGGACTACAGTCATTTTCTGGGTGTCATAGAAGAAGGTGGGTACAACTGAGACCAGGGATGCTGCTGAACATCACCACCCACAAGACAGCCCTAAATCAGATAGTCATCCAGCCCCAAGTATCACCATGTAGAGGCTGAGATGCCCAGGCTTGTGGTCACATCCTCAAAAGGCCCTGTGTCCCTGGGGAGGCCCCTACACCCACAGTGATGCAGGCGCCTCCTCTGCCCCTGAAGCTGAGTGGTCTGGGCACCGCCTGGACAGTGTCCAGTGCTCCCCACACCCTCTGCAGCATCTCCCAAGTAGGCAGGGAGTGGCCACCATTCCCCAAGACTCTGGCCTTCCCTTACTTGTCAGCAGGGGTTCCCACGCCGTCTCCTCTGCCAGCATGTTCTCCTCCAGCAGCCTTGTCCCCTCCATCGGATTCACTGCCCGGTGTGGCCAGGGTGGCTCCCACTCCCTGGTGGTGGCTCCTGGAGCCAGAATCACCTACCCGGCCTGGTTACACCTGCTGTGGTCAGGCTCTTGGGCGAGGTGGCAAAGGCTCCTCCCAGGGCCAGAAGAGTTTGTAAAGTGAGTCAGACTGGAAAGAAGGTTCAAAGCCAGGAGGCCTTTGTGGGTTAATCATTACTGTAGACACTTTCCCAGGATCCCAGCAGACCCCTGGGCCAGATCTCCCAGCCCTCCCTGCCCCACCTATGATGGTGCCTATGGCCGTGGGTGACCCAGGAGAAGCCTAGCTGCTGGGGGAAGGGATCAGCTCCCGGAATCCTCTCCCCTTCACTCCCACAGCTCCTGCTTTGAAAGCTGGGGTGGCCGAAGCAATGTGGCCCCAAGTCACAGCCACTCCTAACCCCCACCAGCAACTGTCATTCTAATCACCTTTCGCCCTCCCTGAGTGCTCCATCTGCTCCCCGTGCTGGGTCAGGCGCCCAGTCCATTTCCTTGGCTATCCAGGCTGGCCACGCTGGTGAGCTCTGTACCTGCATCTCACAGGCGATGGTGGCAGGACCCAGGGAGGGCACCCAGAGGCTGGGCTGGTAAAGAGCCACGATGTCATCTGTGTTCGAGACTACATGCTTGCTACCCTAGGTTAAATGGGAGACACAGGTGAGGTACTGAGCACAGGCTCCCTATAGGCAATAGGTGCTCAACACTAGCTGCCTGCTTCTCGTGCCATAGGGCTGGGCTCAAGAGGCTGAAGGTCCTAGCCTGGAGGATATGCTGGCTGTCAGCAGCACATGGTGGTGCTGAGCAAATGTTTGTCAGAGCAGTTTTGCCAAAGAATTTGGCCAAGGTCATGGGTGGACAGAGGCACAAGTGAGGTGGTATGGCTTCTGCTGATACAGCCCATTAAGGAAACTTGGGTCCCGGGACAGTTTCATCCTCTAGGAGGGGTCAGTGCTGAGTGCTGCTGGGACCCACACAGCCCCACAGGCCACCTGCTCTGCCCAGTGAGCACCTGTGGGTGGCAGGCAGGAACAGGGGACTGACTGCCCAAAGTCAACCTCTGGGCTAAAGTTGTTTACAGTCTTGGCAGTTGAATTCAGCGTCTTTGCACTGAACCCACTTAAAAAATTGTTTTTATTTTCATACAGGGTTGTGCTAAGTTGTTAAGTTGCCCAGACTGGGCTCCAACTAGGGACTCCTTTGTCTCAGACGCATGGAGTGCTGAGATTATAGGAACTCTGGGTTGAAGGGTTTATTCTGCTTGGGTCACTGCCCTGCAAATCTATCCACGGGACCTTAGTCAAGAGACTCAAGTGAGGAACTGCCATGGGGCTGCCATGGGCAAGAGGCATAACCAGGTCATTCGTTCATTCATCACTCACTCATTCACTTACTCACTCTCTCTCCCAAGCACTTAATATGTTCCAAGTAGCACAGAGACAAAAGCAGCTGAGTTCCTGCGGTCACGCTGCCCCTGGAGAGGGAGGTGAAGGGGACAGATAGGCAAGAGCACCATCTTATTAGGGCAGTCCCAGTGGGTGAGCTGGCGCCCTCCCCCTTTCACACACTCTTCATGCAGAGAGTGTAGTCCCTGGGCCTGGGGGAAGCCACTTGGGCTGGATGTTCTCCTAGATGTAGGTTAGGTGGTCCCAGCCCAGCACACCCATGCCAGTGAGTTGAAGCCCTGTTTAACATTTAAAGCCTCCTAATGGGCTTTAAACATTTACATTTGTCTTTTTATTAATACCAATTGCCCGAACGTGGCCCGCTGGCAATGTCTCTCATTGTATAAATACTGTCAGGACAGGAAGGTGGTGTAAGCTCGCAGTGCCAGCAGCTGCCAGCGGGTGTGCAGAACAAAGTTTACGATGAATTCCCCAGGGGAAGGAGGGCACCTCACACGTGGAACTGCACTGCTGCCCTGGCAGAAGTCCCCATCTGTGCCCAAGCCCCGCAAGAAAGCACTGTGGGCTGTCCTTGCTGGACACGCAGAGCCTACGGTTCCAAGCTGGTTCCACCACCCAGGAAACAGCACTTCCAGGGCCAAGGCTGGGTCCCCTCTTGGCTTTGTGAGTGTGTACCTAAATGTGACAGATGATGTTTCTGTACTGGAGCGATGACCGGCTTTGGACGGGTTCCTCGGTGAAGGGCAGAGACACAGTGTGAGCACTGCGCTGCATCCCAGTGCCCCAGGGGCCGGCTGCGAGGGCTGCTGTAAACAGCGAAATGTAATATTGCCTTATTTGGCCAGAGAGCCCAGTTATCACTGGCGGAGGCCCCTTTGCCTTTGCCTGGGTGAGAAACAATTAATTCCGCGGCTTCTCTGCAGGACCCACCAGCCTGGGCTCTGGGTTCTGGGCTGTTGCCAGTAGGCAGTTTGTATACCTGCAGCCAGGGTGCTGCCTGCTGGTGGTGTTGGGATGTCCCCCAACTTCGAGGTCCCTGGAGGGCTCTGCAGGACAAGGATGGTAGAGGGACAGCTGTGTTTACTCCTTTACAGTTTAGGTGGGGGTGACACAGACTTTACAGAGTCCAGGTGACCATTCAGAGCAGGGCAGGACTCTCAGGTGGCAGGTGGCCCTGGCTTCTGTGGTGTCCACAGTGTGCCTTGCCCAGTGGGAAAGCAGTCAGCTCAGGGAGGGGAGGAGGAGCTTCTGCTGGGGGCTGCTGGATGGGAGCCTGGAGTCTGGGGACAACAGGCAAAAGAGCCTGTCCCTCCCAGGGGACCTAGAGAGTGCCCCAGAAGGCCCCGTTGGTCCAGGACAGGGAGTCCTCAGACCCTTCTGTAAGAGATTGGCCTCCGGAAAAGGCCATGTTCCTGTGGCTGAGCAGGGGGCGCCCCTGAGCCCTGTATGGTCCCACCCCCCCTCCCCCCACCTCCCAACACCCTTTGGAGGCTGCTCCTTGCTGACAGTGTGACTGCAGAAACAGCAGAAGCCTAGAGGGCCGTGGCTCCCAGGGTAGCCCAGGCTGGGCAGAAGCTGGGGACGCCCAGGAGTGGGCAGGGGGCAGAGTACATGGAGAGGCCAGCGGTAGCTGGCACACTGCTGGTGGCGGGACTCAACGAGAAGCAGCAGCCATCAAGCTCTCCTCCTGTGCAGTCTCATTGCTATTTCATCCACAGTTTATTGTGTTGACCCAGGAGGATGCAACTTCTAAGAAGCACCCTCAAGAGAGGGTCAGGCTTGCTCTTCCTCTCCCGGCTGGGATAGGGCCGCAAGGCCTGGAGCAAGAGCAGCCATCTTAGATAACGAATTGGCTGGGCCTGGAGACTGCACAGCACAGCAGCAAAACACAAGAAGCCTGCCTTGGAAGCTGGGGGGCAACAGTTCCCAGCCCTGTGCCCCAGGATCTTAACGTGGGGAAATCAGCAAACTTCCATTTGTTTAAGGGAGTGCATGAAGGTGCTTTATGAACTGTTCAGAGACTGACGAAGGCTAGGTGAAGGCCAACTTCACCTTATCCTGCACCACCCCTTCACCCGTGCAGTTACCCCTTTGAGCCCCTTCATATTCAAGGCCCTCATTTTGCCCTCCCTGAGAGCCTGGTCTGATCTGTGTCCATCCTGCCCCTAGGCCCACTGTTCTCCCTATTCCTGCCTGTGGACCTGGCCACTTACAGAATCTGGGACACACAGGGCCCCGAGGTGGTGCTGGTTCCAACTCTCACACGGCGCAGGCCTTGCCACCCCCCACCCCTGCTTACATCTTCCCAGGGACTGGATGCTTTCTGCCCCCATGGGCAGCTCTGCACCCTGGGAAGCATTTTCAGAGCTGAGCACCAGCTGCATGCTGGGGGATTTCCCATCTGCCCTAGCATTGGCCTCTGGGCGCAGGAAGACCTGGGCTCCTCATTCATTCCATGCTCATGCACTGAGCACCTGGGCTTCATAGTGTTGTGCTGCATTCTGGGGGACAGGGACAATCTTCCTCTAAGCCGGGATACTCTTATGACATGAGTAACTGTGGGGGCCAGCGTAGCACACTCTGTGAGTCTGTGAGATGGGGTGACACTGGTGGGAAAGAAGTGGTCAGAGCAGACTGATGACCAATGACCCCTTGGCCTCGGACAGTGCTGATCCAGCGCTGCAGTCCTGCATCTCAGAGGACCTTCCTGCAGTTGCTATGATAAATGACAGCAAAGTTCAGTTGAGCACAATAGAAGTTGATTTTCTCATAGTTCTAGAGATCGAAGATTCAAAGTGGAGGTGTCCCCAGGGCAGGGCTCCGGGGTCCACATGGCCTCCCCCAGCCTAATTCTGCTTTACAAAAACCATCAGTGCTGGTACTAGGGTCCATCTGAATCCCTGCTGATCTCGTTTGTGATCCTTACTTTAGCTGCATTTGCAGATGGAGCCACGTCCACAAGAGCATGAGGTTACAATTCGGTTCTCACTTTTGGGGTCTGTATTTAGCAGGTTGGGCCAGGGAATGAAGCTAATGTAGAATATGATTTAACTAGATGAATTCCCAAGTAGAAGAAATTGCAGGTGCAAAGGCCCTGGGCCTGCAGAGTCTGATCCATATAGAGCCCAATAGGAGCCCGGTGTGGCTGGAGGAAGGGAGCAACTCCGGCCCAGGGCCCTGCTGCTCATGAGGCAGCGCAGGATCTTCTCGAGGAGAATGCTACACCACAGGTCACCATGGAAAGGGCCCCATCCTGACTTCTGCTGTCTGGGAATGGGGCTGGCCCCGTTCCTTGCTCCCCTGGACAGAGCATGCTGGCACAGGTTCCAGACAGCTTTGTTCTGTCCCTTGCAGTTGTGCCTCCTTTGCAAGCACTAGAGTGACCGAGCTATGCAACCAGCTACGGCCGGAGTTGCCCTCAGGTGAGACCACGGGGTCTGCCCATCTTGGCATCCAGATCTGTGGCAGTGTGTGGGGTGCCCTGCAGCTCTCCCTGGGCCCCACCTGGCAAGAGGGTATACAGCCTGTGGCTGTGTTCGCCTATTGCTGGGTGAAGTGAGTATTGCCAGGTTCCTTGAAATGTCTCCTTGGAAACTTTATAAAATCACAGATGTCATACAATGAGGGCTGCCCTGCATGAAGCGAATATGAGGTCCCAGGGCTCCTTGCCCTAAAGCCTTCCCAGTGAGAAGAGTGAACTTGGCTTTTCCCATTAAACTTGAACCCCACTTAGCAGCTTGCTGGACAGGGTGGTTATTTTGGTGCATAGGTGGAATGCTGGGAGCTGGGGGCCCAGTGGGAATAGGGGCGGGGCAGACACTTTCGTGCTTGGGCCCAGAGATAGTGTCGCAGCTGTCTGCTACTGGAAGATGGGAAGAAGACTGAAGAAGTGTCTTTCCTTCTGGGATCCATCCCAAGCTCCGCCTTCTGCCTGGGCTGTGGACAAATGCATAGGAAGCCTTATTTGGGGTGACTGAGAGCCTGGGTTTGATGGGCACTAAACTCTTGCTCCGAACTCCACATCTGAGCTCCGTGCAGTGCTCTGTGGGAGGCCGATGGGGACAAGGCTGGAACTGGCAGGACTGCTCACAGATGGGGCTGCTGTGTGGTCCAGGGAGGCTGCGGGGTTTCTTTGAACCATCTCCTCTTCTGCAGGCAGGTGGTGCTGGCAGCTCCCCTGCAGGGGGAGATGAGATGCTGAGAGGAGAGAGGTGTCTTGAGGTGGCAGGCAGAGGATTAACAGGGCGGAGGCCTGTGGGACCCTTGCTGTGGCCAGCCTGGAGCTGGGCCTAGGCCCTTCCCGTGCTCACTGAACCCTCATAGCATCTTTATCAAGCAGGTGAGGAAAGTGAGGCTCAGAGAGGTTGAGTGATTTTTTTTCAAGGGCACCCAGTCTGCGACTTGGGATCCAGGGCTCGGTCCTGGACTGGTGGCTGTCAGTGGGGCCGGGGCCACCTCCTGGAATCCCCCAGGTGGGCAGTCTCCCAGGCACCTGAATGAGCAGGGCTCCCCACACATTCCCTGCTGGGATCATCACATGCTGCGGCCCCATTGCACCAGTCTGGAGTCTGCCCCATGAGTCAGGCACAGAGTGACCGCCTGGCCCAGCAATTCCCCTCCACGGTTTATGCCCCAAGCAGTTGCAAACTGGTTTTGAAACAAAAGGTTGTACATGAATGCCCACGACATCACTGTAGCCAAAGGAGGAAAGGGCCCCGGTGTCCGTCCACTGATGACCAGACAAACACTGGACTGTGTGGCAGTGTGTCTGTCACACAGCAGAACGTGACTCGGCCATAAGGAGGAAGACACTTTGGGGACCAGAATGGCAGAGTGACCCGATTTGATCCCATCAAGCCAGCCCGGGACTTTTGATGGAGCCCTGGGTCCCATCTCTGCCACCCCTGGGGGACAGCTCAGGGAACAGCAGAGCCGAGCCCAGGGGAGAAGTTTCCTAACCTGTGCCAGCTGGCTGTGACTGAGATGACCCTGGGAATGTCCCAGCGGTGGCCCAGATCACTCCCTCTGTGAGTTGTGGTCACCAGGAGCCAGACGCACCAAGAAGGCAGGGACCACAGGAACATCAGCCGCCCGGCAGGTGGCACCAAGCACCTCCTGACTTAGTCACTGTGACTGAGGTCGTCTCAGATTGCCTGGCTGAGGGGCTGCTCTAGGGATGGTGGGGAGCCCAGCTTCACTGCTTTGAAAAAGCAGAGAACTTGAGGTCCCTTTCTCTTGGTGCCCATGGGGTCCTCACCTCTTTGGCCAGCGAGCTGGGGAGAAAGTTCTGTCTTTGGTGTCAGGCAGTCCTGGGTGTAGCTCCCTGCCATCTGTGTGACCTTGGCCAGACCTCCATGTGAACTGGGGACCGAGATGTCCCACAGCAGCAAACTCGAGCCCCAGGCTCCATCTCTCCCCTCTTGTACTTCTAGTGATGTCATCCCCTTCTGCCTCAGTTTCCCCACCTGTAGCATGGGGCCTCCTTTCTGGGGCTTCTGCACAGCAGAGATGAGCTGACAAGCACATCAGTGTCAGGGGTCAGGGGTCACTGGTCCCTCATGGCCATGGTGAGCTCCAAGGAGGATCCTGTGGTGCTGGCCATGTAGCCAAGCACCCTCTGCTCCATCCCAGGGCTCTTCCAGAAGCCTGAGGGCCTGGAGAGACCTTCCTCTGGAGCAACTGATTCTTCACCTGGTGACAGCTGGGCCTGTAGCCCACACCCAGTCCCCTGCTACTTACGTCCAGGTATGCATCATCCTTCAGCCTTCAACCCTTCTCAGGGAGCTCATGCATTACAGCCAAAAGGATAAATAAACACTGTCGGCTGCACTCAGGTCATTGGCCTGAGACAATGGTAAATGCAGGCACAGTGTGCCCTGAGCCACACATGGTGAACAGACCTAACTCCTACCTGTTCAAAATGGGCACAAAAGGGGCCGGGGAGATGGCCCAGTGGAATAAGCGCTTCCCTGGCAAGCGCAAGGGCCTGAGTT
>NDGM010154167.1:0-11698 GCA_002564305.1 Octomys mimax | reverse complement strand
TGTAGTGATCCTCCTGTTTTCAGCCTCCTAAGTGCTGGGATTACAGGCATGCACCACCATGCCTAGCCTCAATCACTGTCTCAGCAGAGATTGAACCCAGCCCTGTGCCTACTTAAGTAGGCGCTTTAGTCCTCTGAGCTATCTGGCCTGCCCTCCCTAAGATCTTAATAATATCTTCATTATATTTTTACTGCAAATGCAACATGCATGCTTCACAAACAACATAATTCATTTAGCTTCCTAATATGTTTCCAATGTAGGATTATTGCAAAAAATAAGAATGAATAGTTTGGTAAGAATATTTCTATTCATGATTCAGGTGAACTTCTGGAGCAGTACTGTGTTCAAGATTGTTAAACGATCAGCCTGCAGGTACTCTGTTTGTTCAATTGAATGCACAGCTTTATATACTAACACTAAGTAAGTAAGGGTTGACTGTCACAATGGCGAAGGAACATCGCAGGAACTTTAGCCAAAAGAAAAATCAATTTTCCTCCACATAAAATACCCACAAGTGGAGATGAAATTTTATACAGAAAGCAGTTTGGGACCATAGCCAATATTTTGGTGAACCAGTGATTGAGGTCACACTAGTACTTGTGACCAACCCTAAGATATGTTGATGAATGTAGACTCATATAGTAAAGTACCCCTAACCACAAATAATATGCCACCAGGTCAACTCCCAAAATAAGTTGTAGATAAAATGTTTCCTCTAGCAATTTATAAAATCATTTACAAAAATATTAATTTAAACCACTAGACTTGGAACCAACCCTAATATAAGCTTTTTGCTGGTGTTCTTTAGCTATAGATTAGCTATTAAATGGTTAAAAAAATATTGACTGAAATCAATTGCTTTCATTTTGGGATGATTGATCCTGTTATCAATTACTAATGCCTGGTAGTAAAATACTACCAGGCATTAGTAATTGATAACAGGATATCAATCATAAAGGTAACACCTTATGAAGACTTTCCTGTTCTTGGTGATAAAATAATATCAGCACATAGGCTTTTTTTGTGTTTTCTTTGGCTTATGGTGGAATGTCGGGTGGGGAATAGATAAGGGATTTGCATACAGCAGGGGAAACTATGATCTCAAGTTGAAGTTAAAAATAAGATGTGGGGAAACAGTGTAAACCTGTTTTATACCTCTAGATATTAGCAGGTCCATCATGCCACTATCTGACTCAGATTCAAGGGAACATTGTGTGCAGGTTTAGTGTAAATGGCTATAACATAGGATTAATATAAGCATATTAGACTCTATAACCAATTCTTTCCCAAAATCCCTAGGAAGAATCAACAAAATTGAGTGTTTAACTGATAAAAATGTCACAAGGGTGCTTTTAATTCTACAAATGGCCAATAGCAGAGTAGGTACCCAAGAGATGCACTTGCTGTTTATATAGGATGCCATCTAGCAGTTAACTGAGAAGAAAGCTGGGCAAACTGTGTAAGAATCAAAACAGTCTGCATTTGGGAGACAATAAGGGACTGTGACTTGAAAAGATATGAGAACTAATAAACCCAGGACTGACATCTGACTGGATGGGGAAAAACTGAAAGCATTTCCTCTAGAAACAAGGGTTTCCACACCAATTCTATTTAAAATACTACTTGAAATTTTACCAAAGCAATTAGGAAGTAAAAGGAATATAAGTAGAAAAGGCAGAGGTTAAATTATATGTATTTGTAGATACTATGATCTTTTGCTTAGAAGACTAAAACTTCAGAAGACTTTTAGACTTGATAAACAAATTCAGTGAAGTGACAAGGTACAAAATTAAGATACAAAGATGAATTGCATTAAATTTTTTCTAAAAATTTATTTATTTATTTATTTATTCAAAACAGTCTTACCACACAGCTCAGACTCACAGTGCTCCTCTTGTCTTAGCCTGCCTAGAGCTATGATTACAGGTGTGTGCAACCACACTGGTTTTGGTGACCAGCACAGCATGTGTTACCATGGATCAAACCCAGGTACTTGCACTTGTCAAGCAGGTTCTTAGACTGCTGAGCTATCTCCCCAGCCCTCAGTTGCTTTTACATATACCAATAGCTACCTCAACAAGAAGGAAAACAGAAAACAATTCTGTTCACAATAGCTTTTATTAAAAAATCCTAGATATAGTCTAATCAAGGAGGTGAAAGATCTCTACAGTGAGAAAAATCACAGAACAATAATGTGAAAAATGGAAGAAGGCATGAGAAAATAAAAAGCTTCTCATGTTTATGGATTGAAAATTAATGTTGTTGAAATGAACATATTAGCGAAAGTGATCTACAGATTCAGTGCACTCCCCATCAAAATGTCAGTGGCATTCTCAGGAAAAGAAAAAAGAGAGAGAAAAAATTGGATCTTAAAATTTGTATGGCAACATAAATGACTAAGAATAGCCAGACATTGTGAGAGAAAAAAGCAATGGTGGGGCTATTACAATATCCAGTCTTCAAACATACTTCCACGGTATAGTAACAGAAATAACCTGGCCAGCAAGCAACTGGAAGAGGACAGCAGCTACAACAGCCCACTGTTTGACTTCACTGAGAGCTGCCTATGGAAGAAGCATGAGGTGGTAGTGTATAAAGCCACCTCTGCCATGATCAAGCTGCAGGGCTACAGTGCTAAAGAGCTGGCTCCAGTGGTGCTGGTGCTCCAGTTCTTCTGCAGCTCCCTCGGGGCCATGCTGCATATGCTGCCATACATACTCTCAACAAGGTGGCCATAAAGTACCCATCCACCATCAGCACCTGCAGTCTGGATCTGGAGAACCTGGTCATGGACTCGAACCACAGCATTGTCACACTGGCCCTCACCACACAGCTTAAGACAGGTAGTGAGGGCAGCACAGACTGCCTTGTGGAGCAGATCTCATCCTTCACATTAAAGATCTCCAAGGAGTTGAAGGGGATGGTTGTCCAGGCCATCAGCACCTTGTGTCAGAAGTACCCTTGAAAACATGCCATCCTCATGAACTTCCTGTTCACCATGCTGTGGGAGGAGGGGGGCTTTGAGTATAAGCATGTCATTGTTGACTGCATCACCGAGGAGAACTTGCAGAGCAAGCAGATGGGGCTGACTCACCTGTGTGAGGACAGTGAGTTCACGCTTGGGCATCTGCATCCCGAGGCTGCTGGCCCACGAGGAGTGCAAGACAAGTGACACCTCCAAGTACATCTGCTTCATTGCAACCACGTGGGGCTAGAGCAGGAGGAAGTCTGTGTAGGTGCCATAAGTGCTCTGGCCAAGTTAGAAGCCCAGAATGAAGAGATGCTGCCCCAGGATCTTGGTGCTGCTGAAGAAGTGTATGATGGATGATGATGATGAAGTAAGGGACCGAGCCACCTTCCACCTGAATGTCCTGGAGCAGGATCAGAAGGCACTCAGTGCCAGCTACATTCTAAACAATTGAACCATGTCCATCCCTGGGCTGGAGAGGGCTCTGCAGCAGTAGACCCTTGAACCACTGGAGAAGACCTTTGACCTCAAGTCTGAACCCCTAGCTACCATGTACATGGCTGGACAGAGACCAGAAAGCACCCTTATTACAGCCACCAAACAGCCTGAGAAAGTGGTAGCCACCCAGGAGATCTTTCAGGAGCAGCTGATAGCAGTGCCAGACTTCCAAGGGCTGTGTTCCCACTTCTACTCCTCACCTGAGCCTGTGGCCCTCACTGAGTGGGAGATGGAGTATGTGGGCCATTGCACCAAACATGTCTTTAATGAGCACATGGTGTTCTGGTTTGACTGCACAAAAACACTCAATGACAGGATGCTGGAAAACGTCACTGTGTATCTGGAGCCCACTGAGGTCTATAGGACGCTTTGCTATGTGTCTGCCCAAAGCCTGCTTTACAACCAGCCTGGAACCTTCTACACACTGGAGGCACTGCCCAAGGAAGGCCCCATGCCTGTGGCCTACAAATTCAACTGCATGATGAAGTTCACTGTCAAGGTTTGCCACCCCACCATTAGGGAAATAGATGAAGGCTATGAGGACGAGTAGCAGATAACACTCAGAAGAACATGAGGTGGGGAATGAGTGGGGGATGAGTTTGAGAAGGAGGAGACCTTCATGTTATCCACCATCAAGACACTGGAAGAAGCTGTGGGCAGCATTGTGAAGTTCTTGGAAATGCATACATGTGAGAGGTTGGACACAGTTCTGGACAACAAGAACAGACATACACTGCTCCTGGAAAGTGTGTTCTGGGATAGTCATGAAATCCTCAAGCTCTCTTGGCTGCTGCTCTTGGATACAGTGACAATACAGGTGACAGCCTGAAGCTCAGAGGAGCTGCCAGTTGACATCATCTTGGCATCTGTGGGCTAAGAGGCTTCCCTAACACTAGGAAGAGTCTTATCCTTCTTTTACAGAAGTCTGGTGGAAACTCCTTCCCCAGCTTTTTACTCTGAGACAAACCTATCATTGTGATTTTGTTGTGAATTCTGTCCCTCTTGTTAAGAACTGCTGGAAGGTAATGTTTCAAAACAGGATTATTTGAGGTTTTTCTAGATTGTTTTGCTTGCCTGCAAGGGAAGGAAAATCACAAATAAATAAATTTCAAACTCATTCTTGAGTTATCCCCAAGAAATGTATCCCCTCTCTATATAATAAATCAACATGTATTTATGCAAAAAAATATATGAGCAAACAACAGATTGAAAAGGTAACCTATGGAGTTGGAGAAAATACTTGAATATCACATATCTGGTAGCTATTCATCCATTAATGGGTAAATAAAATATGGCACATACATACAGTATGATGTTACTCAACTTTTAAAGAGAAGGAAATCCTGACACTTGCTACAATATACATGAAACCCAAGGACATGCCAAGTGAAATGAGCCAGTTATGAAGCAAAAATACTGTGTGAATTTTGCTTGTGTGAGGTACCTATAGTGGTCCAATTCATAGGTTTTCAAAAGCAGGAGGAGGAGGGAATGGAGAGTTGGTCAATTTGTATCTGTTTAGTTTTACACAATGAAAAGTATGCTGGAGATTGGTTGCACAATGACATGAATGTACTTAACTATTGAACACAGTTAAAAATGGTTACAATGGTAAGTTTTATGTTACACACCTTCCTCACTACATTTAATTGATTTCCCTTTATATAAATAATAAAATATATATGAACAATTATAAAAGTGTATAAATGTAATATCCAATGAAGCCCAGTAGTAAACATTTAACATTCAGTCAGGGATCAGTGGCTAAAGAGAGTTGTGAAGACTCACTCAGAGATGGCTTTGAAATTGGCCTGTTGCTTAAGCAGGAGCCTGTGGACACAATGATGAAATGATGCAGTATAGAGACTCTAGGGAGGAGCTTAAGCTTTGTAGGTACATATGCCTGGAGACACAGTGCCCTTCATCCCTGGGAGATGAGCTTAGGCGAAGGTGGGTTTGGATTTCCCTGTGAGCCCCAGTTGATTCCAGGAGTCAGGGGATGACAAGCTTGATTCTAGTTTATATGGGCTGCATTTCAAAAACTCGTCATTTGCGTTGGCTTACTCTTTTCATTGGAAAAAAATATATAGGAAAGAACCTGAGACCATGTTATTCTCTATCTAGGCAGAGCAACTGAGGCCTGGAAGAGGTTCTTTCACAGAAAGACTTTTTTCAGCAAGAGTTTGATCGCATGAGTTTATTGATCATACATATTCTGCTACCCATCTACTCATCTGCACGCTTCAAATGGAGAGAATGACCAGGAAGCTTGATCCAGGGCAATGAGAAAACCACTGCCATGACACTCAGATAGCATCTCACACTTGTCACTAGGAGTCTTCTGCCATCTGTCTAAGGGAACAATCTGACAGAGCACACAGGATGAAATTTTGCAAGCTTCTGTCTTTAGATAAGGACGCTATCACCAGCTGAACATATTTTATGTATAACCTACCAGCTGCAAAGACCATTCAAGCATTATGTTTAAATATATTCGATACTATCTGGAATCCCTGTTAACTCTTGCCAGGGTGTGTGGACTTTAAAGAAACATATAATATTCCATAGCTGCTCAAGTTAAAAACAAAAACATTCATGAAAATGGCTGTGATCTGTTCCCTAATGGAAGGGGTAGGTGTCCAGATATGTGGCAGCATGGAGCGTTGCACAGAGACTATTACACAAACAGATTGAAATTGGCTCTTTTGTCTGTGTGTGATGGCACACAAAGGTGGGGATGGGATACCTCAGAGTCAGACTTTCTTTTCTTTCTTTCTTTCTTTTTTTTTTTTGTAACCCAACATTTCACTTACTGTTGGCAGATCTTAGGGTTAAGTCTCCTAGTGTATAGTTTTCAAGAAGGTCGGAATCATCATTTGGAGAAATTAGAATGTGAATTCAGGCTGATCCGCAACATTACTGCTATTCACCTCCAGAACCTGTACAAGGTGGTGTAAATTTTATACCTTGCTGATCTCAATATAAAGCTTATAGCGTAGTTTAATTTCATTCCTAGACTACCTTGAATATATTTTTTTTTCAATTCTGGGAATTGATCCCACAAAGTGCTGACATACTTTTGCAGCTCTTTTCATTCTTTTATTTTCAGACAGGGTCTCCCTGGGTTGCATAGGCCAGCTTAACTTGCGGTGCTTCTGCCTCAGCCTCCTAAGTAGCTGCAATTACAGGCATGTACCACAACGCTTGGCCCAAGTGGGGAATTTTATCAATAATGGCCATAATAACAGTTTATTGATATGGTGTTCCTCCTTTTCAGGTGTAAATGTTTCTGTCATTTAAAACACCTAAATATATCAGTGTGTGCTACTCAGAATAAAAAATTATTTTCCATAGTTGCACTGAGGTCATCAAAGATAGAGCACTACTCTATAATCCACAGTCCATAGTAAAATGCAGTCAATTTTCTCCAACTGTGACTTTGCTCAAAAATATCCAGTAAGAGTTTATTTTTCTTTTTTGGGTTTAAAGATTTAGTTTTTTTCTTTCAAGCCTTTTAATATGGAACAGTTTCTAAGATTTTTTTTTTGTTTTACCCTGAGGCAAAAAGTATCACTTACTACTGTAAAGTATCTCTCCATCTTTACTCTTTGATGATAGGTTCAGATAGTGCAAATTTGGCAGGAGGTTTATGGTAGTGAGGATGTGTCCTCAGCACAACATGTCCTCAGAACAACATGTTGGGATGTCAGCTGTCCCAACCTGGTGATGTAAGCCTAGACTGCATTTTTTCAGATTATGGATACCATGTCTGTCCACTTGAAATTGTCATTTTTGGTTTATGAATTATGTGTGACCTATAGGAAGAAACATGGAAATTATGTAGATGTCTTGTTCTCACCAAACTTCAGTCACTACTTTTATCACCAATTGAGGATTTCCTGACCCATCATTCATTATTTAATCATTAGTTGAAATTATAGAATGAAGAAGAACTTTTCCTTCTTTCCCTTTATTTTTAATGTACTTTTTTTTTTACTTATATTTGTTTAATTCCTAGTTCTTAGTCTATTCAGTAAGCTATAGTCCGTTACTTTGAATATGTATGCCAGTACTCACAACATCCCTATTTGGCCAGTGGAAATTCTCTCAAAATAGCTGCTATATCTTTTGGACATTTCTCAATGATTTTGAACATTGCTCTTCAGGCCAGTAAAATTCTCTGGATTCACCTAAAGTGTTCACATATCAGTTCTGAAATTATTTCTCCAAATGTCTTCAGTTCATTGTGGTAAATAATGGTATTTGTGTTAGGTATGTTCATTGCTTTTGGAATATAAGAGATTCTAGATTCTCATGGAGGTTAAACCCAGAAAATGTATTTCTGTGCTTATTTCTGTGCAAGTATCTGCATTTTTCACACCTCACATTGATAACTTTAATTCCAATTCAATGCCACAGGGCACAGTTTAGTGTTTGTTACTTCTTTTTAGATCTCAGTATCTTCAATATATTTACTAATTTCCTTAAGTGTACAATATAAACATGACAATTTTAGATTTGCTAATATATTCTTGTGAGAAGATCACTTCTCTAAACTGGAACTCAATATTTAGGATGGAGAAGGGAGAATTTACAATTAAGTGTACAAATCTGAAGCATATAATTCAGTGCATTCTGATCCATAGGGACTTTTTTCTACCAAGACATGATATTTTATCACTTTACTTTCTGTGCTGGAAACAGTATGCCCTGCTTTTAGAGGGAGTGGGTACAGAAATTTAACATTCAGGACCATTGCAGACCTTATCTTATGTATCTTCATTTGGGTTGTCTTGATTTATAACCTTATGATAAAATGATAATCTTGAACACAGTGCTGTCCAGAATTATTCTAATGATTTATTAAACCTGGAGAAATGATGGAAAACTTTTAGAATTTGTAGCTGTTATGGTCTATGTCTGGTTGTCCCCCCACAAAGCCTCAATGCCCGAATGCAACTTAAGGGAGACAGACTTGCTGTCTGTAGCCATTGATGACAATGCTCCTGCACTTTTGCTCTTACTGTTTTGCTGCTTTCTGGGGCCATGAACTGCTTCCCTCTTCCATGTGGCAGTCTGCCTTGGAGCCTACTGAGAATGGACTGAAACCTTCACAAACTGTGAACTAAATAAACCTTGCCTTCCTTCATTTTGGCTGTTGGGTATTTGTCCCAGCAATGAGAGAAGAGTAACCAAGACAATAGCAAATTAATGAGAAATGTGAATGGCCTGGTGCCCCTCCAGGACGGCTGGCATCTGAAGTGAGGGCTGTTTTGTTTTGGGCCATATTCTTAATTCTGTGAAGTTAGACACTAATCCAGAGTTATACTACATCAGTTGGTGTTAGAATATTTACCATTTTCTACATTGTTAACTTCTGCTCTATGTGCTAATAGTTCCTACTAGTGATTATTTTGGGTTCCCTCTCACTTTGCTTTGGTAGTTTCCTATGATAGAGGTTGATAGTCTAGATTTGGAGTCTTTCTTTTTATCTTAAAGTAAGATTTAACAGCACAAGTTTTCTTATAAATATGCCTATTTGGATATATTACATTTCATCAGCATCCTGTCCTAAATATACTCAAACTCCCATTGTGATTTCTTCTTTGGCCCCTGAATTAGGTAGAAGTTATTTTTCTTTGACAATTATTAGAGGATCTTCAAACAGTATTTTATTAACAGTTTCAAATTTGATTAGACTTTTGTCAGAAATCCCATTACATCTCTATGTCTCAAGAGCTTTTAAAATATGTGTATATGTTTTTTATTTGATGTATTTATGTAGTATACTTCTAGCCATATCATTTCTCCTTATTCCTTATGGAAGTCTGGTGCCTGGTACAATCTCTGTATTACATAACCTCCGAGTTTTTCTTTTTTGGACAGAGGAAACATGAGCTCTTGAAAACACTAACATTTTTGTAAAGATGAGGGGGTTTTAGGAAGAATAGGTGAAGGAAATCACTAGGCAAGAGACACCATTTCCTCTTAAATTTTCTAAAGGTCAGTTTTCCTACTCTGGGCTATGCCCCTCCAGAATTTTATTATTTAATGTGATCATATTTTACACTGTACAGGACAATATGAAGAGGATGAGGACTTATAGTCTGGTTAGGAATCTAAAAATATACTTGTAAACTTGAATGTGCCACTTATTGTGCTCAACCCTTTTTCAATATCTTTCTTTCTCCTCTTACAGGCTACAATTAATTTTGATAAAAGTGCTGGGTTAAATATCATCTATCTTATACCCTAAGTCTATTTATCTTAAACATTGAAAGAATGATGAAAAGTTACTTAACTTTTATAAGGAAGTTTGCCTAGAAAATGAGCCATCTTGCCTAATACAAAAAACTTTTCACTAAATTTAATAAATTTGTTCATGGTCTCAATAATTTAGGAAACTTTAGCAATATCACCCAAATCATTATTTTAAAAAAGAAGCATTTTAGTGTTTTGTTGACTAAGTGCCATGAGCTATATGATTTAAAACTCATATATCAAGTCCAATAACAGGCAAGTGAAGCATTAATCAATTTTGTGTAAATTTTCTAGGATAGGGAACCACTTATCATGCCTTGGAGACTCTGTAGTAAGGACTGGCCCTCCTCATAAAATGAGAGGAAAACAAGAAGTCTTGGTGCTGGCCCAAACCAATCTTTATGAAAGACTACTTAAATTAAGCCATCTGCACAAATGAGACATTTTCTTCTGGTTAACTCTATTGTCCTAAAGCGGATTAGAAGCAAAGCAGGTCAGTACTGCTTTGCACTTAATCCCTTTCAAATCAGAAACTATTCATCCTGAAGCCAGGGGCCAAGCCAGCTTGGGGTTGTGGCTGAGATAGAAGGAAGAGAATGTATTCTGTTGCCTGATCCATGCGCCATCTTTTCTCTCCAGCAAGACTGTCAGCTCCAAGAGCTCAGGAAACAAGCTCGATCCCTGCACAGAGGTGATGCTTAGCAAGTGCTTTGTAGACAACTTAAATTTTCCCAGAGTAACATTTTGCATAAGCACATATAGCTGAGGTTCTGTTCTTCCTATGTCTCCACAGACATGAAAAATATTTCTAAATCTCAAACTACCTGACTTTGGACACTAATGCTTTGAAAACAATGATGAATTAAATCAAGCAATTAGTTCTTTGATGACTTGATCTTTGAAGTTTGACTTAATCAGATCATCTCTCCTTTTCCCTTTGGGGCAGGGAAAGGTCTGCTATAGAGGATGGTCAGTGTGGGCTTCGCTAATGTGGCAACTGAGCAGACAGCTAAAGAAAGCAAAGGAGAGAATCTTATGAGTGGACACCTATGGTATTCCAGGCAGTCATGGAGTAAAAGGAGTAGCAAGTATATTGGTAAGTGTTCCTTGCTCAGGGAGTAGCAAGGAGGCCAGTGTGCCTATCCTGGGGTAAACTGAGGGGGAGGGAGGGAAGTGTGCAAATGGATTCTGAATCAGACTCAGTAGGATGGGAAGACTGCAGGCATTTTGGCCTTTACTCTGAACAAGATGGAGAACCTCTAGAGAATGGGAGCAAAGAAATAACATCATCAGACTTACCAATTAAATGGGTAAAGAGAAAGAGTAATGAGTCATTTCTTGTATAATGGCCCAAGTTTGGACTTATATCAACATTGCTATCCCTAGGACCTTGAGAAAATCGTGCACATTTTCAAAATATCTGTTTCCCTGTCTATGAAACAGGGAGGATGGTGTCAGTTACTCTGAGTCTCAGCAAGAATTTCCTAAGAGTGTATGACATATGAAGTATTTTGTTAAGTAAAAACCAGGGTACAAAACAGGGTGTGAAATGTCTGCCTGATCTTTCACACACACACACACACACACACACACACACACACATACACATACACACACACACACACAGAGACAAATCCGAGTATGTTATCTGATTGATGTCACAGGTGTGCATCGCTTAAACATGTGGGTGCATTCTGAGGGTTGTGACATGGATGTGCAAAAGTCACAGAGTGTGCTCACACAAGCTAGGAGGGCCACAGCCCCATGAGTTGACATGATCTTATATGACCATAATCATTTCTGTGACCTGTCATTGACCCATTGTTATGTGACACATGACTGTACTTACAAGTTATTTCACTTTTTTCTTTACTTTTTGTGTTTTCTAGATTTTTTTATTGAACATATATACTTTATTTTTTTTAAACATTTATTTATTTATTTAGAGAGACAGAGAGAGAGAGAGAGGAG
>NDGM010153233.1:0-10072 GCA_002564305.1 Octomys mimax | reverse complement strand
CCATGCTTGCCAGCCTATGTAAGTGGGCTGCTTGGAAATGCACAGGGTCCTGCAGGCATGTAAAAGCAAGAGCACAGGGGCTTTCCAGCCCCTCCCAGGTTCCACTTCTACTCCCCGTTGGCCACCATTCGATCAGTGATCTTCAGGAGAAATGTTTCCTTCGGTGTTTGAGAGCCATCCACAAAGGACACCTGGTGACCTCTCAGAGACAAGATCATGGGACATAGGGACTTGTGCCCCTGGTCACTGCAGGCTACTAGAACTCTTGGGAGCAGAACCTGCCCTGGAGAATCAAGGAGGAGGAGGGTGGCTGGAGTCACGTGTTGTGGCAGGTGAGAGAGAAAGGGCAGGATGGGGGGGGCAAGACAATCCCAGGACTTGTGGTGGTAGAGGTGTAGGGTCTTCTGAGGGGACTGGTGAGTCTTGTAGAAGGTAGCTGAGTTTAAAGGGACCACACCCAAGCTAGGACTGGAGTTAGGGATACATGGGGTGGAGTGCCATGGGCATGGGAGCTGTGTCACTATGCAGTTTTCCAGTTACTCACTTAGCCCTTACAATTGTTCTACAGAATAGGTCCTTCTGGGTCCTTAGAGATGGTGCAGTGCCAAGGGTGTTGGGAGCATCAGTGGGGCACTTTCTGGGAGAGCCACTGATGGTGTCATGGGGGACAGGGAAGGATGACTGTATCCCTCGTGCCATGCTCCAATGTGTTAAGGCATGAAGTATGGCATGTAGGGAGGAAGGGAGGGAGGGAAGAAAGGGAAAGGAAAGGAAGGAAGAAAGGCTTAGGGATGGTCAGAGTGAGAGAGCTGGCCAAATGCTAAATGGATGGGACAAAAGAGATTGTCTTCCTTGCTGCCAATGCAGGTCACCAGACTGCAGGCAAGGGGATCAAACTGTACATCTGAGCCCTCAAAGGCTCTTGGAAGGTACAGGATCTGAGGAGGCTGGTGAGGGAGAAAAGGGGCACCATCGGCAGAAGGCACTAAGGCAGCTGGTAGACTACTCCACCTTGGTGCATGGAAAAGGCTGCTTTGCGCACAGCTGCTCAGCGGCTACGCAGACATTCTGTCCTTTTGAGCATGGACATTAGTGTCCTCTGCTAGCAAGTGAGGACTGTGACACTTGAAGAACTTAGGGGGCAATTACTTGCCCCAAATCTTTCTATTCAGATCAGTTCCTTCTTGATCAACTTTACAATGTTATAGTTCTTTGTGATAGAAAGTAGGAAATGTTGGGACTACAGTGTCATGTCAATGTGGTGCCTAAGGAGGCTCTGGGAAGACACAGTGTGGACACATGCCTGTGGACACAGGAGGAAACAATGCTTCTTCAGGATCCCGGGAAAATGGTCTTAACTATTAAAGAAACCCTTTTTCTCTTTCGCCTCCTCTGAGATCTCTTACCCAACTTAGATGCAGTCAGAGTAGTCATCCTAGAGTACTTGACCCCTCTGGCCTGGAATATACACATAGCTGGGCTGGCAAGGCACCTCTGCGTGAGGCCACCAACCACCCATATGATTTAAAAGGCTGCTTTCAATAGGTCCTCGCAGTCTTTTGATGTCCTTATTATAGCAAAAGACAATGTTTCCAGGTCCCAAATCTTACCTTTCTTGTTGGCTACCACGTAAAAGCAAACAGTGTGAGAGAGGCAAAAATGATTTAACTCAAGTAATAGGTTAAGACTGAAAATAAAATTGATTCCATGTTACTATCTATAATGCATCTATAAGAAGAGGCGGCAAAAGGGAGAGAGGAGAAGGAAGAGGAGGTGGGGGGAGGAAAAAAAAGGAGAAAAGGGCCAGAGAGGGATGCATGAGAAAACAGTTAACACAGATCTTCCTTGGTGTGCGTTAAAATGACTGAGGAAGGTTTTATTCTTATAAAATTACTGTTTCCTACTTGTGTATAATGTTGTGTCCTCTCACTTTTGATAAAGACACAGTAACAAGAGAAATGTTTTCCCAACAAAAAGAAAAAGGAGAAGCAAGGAAAAAAAATAACTTCTCAGTGCAACCATGTAGATAAATAACTACTGATATTCAGTCTCACTTCTGGGGGCAATAGGGATGAGCAACCAACAGAGCTAATTGGTGCGTATCAGTCTATGTAAAGGGGAAAATCAGCACCAGGATGTTCTTGCCCTGAGGAACCAGAGAACTGTGTTCCCAGATCAGATTTTTTTGATAGATGCTGAAAATTCAGTTTTATGTGCAAATTTCAACTTTTAAAATATTGGCTCAGTTTCTAAAAAGGCTTGTTTGGGGCTCCATTCATTTTGGGTGCTTCTGGTTTGTCAGCAGAGCACTATGAGGAGAAATGAAATGTGGCGTTCATTCCTTCCCTCACATCATCTGCTCTCCCCAATCCCATGCTGACGTAGTAGCAGAGACAGCCTGGTGTTGCCGACTTCAGCAAAATCAGGGCTTTTAACTTATGCAAAATGAACTAGGTTTTTATGATGCTGTAGCAGTTCTAAAATACATGCCCCTAAATTCTTTGGCATTCTTCTCAGTGACAGGTGGCATGTATGCCCTCTCTCCTGGAAGTTCGGGGAGCTTGTGACTGTCTTGACAAACTGATTGTGGAGAAAGTGACACCATGTGTCTTCCAGGCCACACATCTTATTCCTTGGAACTCTTCTCTGCTTGAGATTGAAGTGTTCGGTCTATCTTCATGCCTCTTCAGACAGTCCCTGGAGCCTGGTGCCATGCTGAAAGAAGCCCGTGCCACACAGGAAGACTGTGTATATGTGCTCCAACCGACAGCCTTGGCTGAGCTCATGCTGGGTAGCAGTCAGTGGCAGTGGCCAGTGCCATGCGGGCACCATCTTGGAAACCAGCTCCACTGAACCACCAGATAACTCCAGCCACTACCCTCCTGTCCTGCCTCTAGAGATCCCAAGTGAGAGCTGAACAGGTGAGTCCATTTAATTCACAGAACCCAGGTGACAATAGCAGTTATTTTAAACCACGAAGTGTGCTTTGTAGAACACTGATAGTAACTCAGTACAGGTGTGAAGGACTCACAGGAAGGACACTTCCCTCTCACTGCGCACTCACTTGTCTTACTCCATGACACCATCATGGAGCAGGAGGGTGGAGCAATACTCAACAGGCAGGGATGCTGTCAAGGCAGTTGGCAGAGGGGGGCCTGGCTCAGCAGACACAGTATGAAAGGTAACAGAAATGGGTAAGTAACCTTAAGGTTAAGAGCTTGCCTTTGCCTCTGCATATTGGAGATTTGGGCTGCAAAAGACCCATCAGATCCCCTCCTCTGTCTGGCCATCAGCATTACATTTCTGTCTGCTGTTTGAATATAGGACTGAGACTTGTATATACGTGGGCAGTGGCTTTTGCCAACAGTAATAAGAGTTGCTGGGAGCTGGGGCTTCTCCACTTAGGAAAAAAAAACAAGGAAAAGAAAGCAAATGCTAGGAAGATGAAGGGAACAGAGAGAGAAAAAGGACATAGGGAGGAGGGAGGAAAGAGAAGAGAGGAACAGGAAAGGAAGGAGGAGGAAGGAATGGGGAGAAGGAAGGAGGGAAGGGAGGGAAAGGTGGAAGAAAGGAAAGAGGAGGAGCAAACAGAAAGAAAGGGAGGGTAAGATGAAAGGAGGGAAGCAGAGAAATAGGAAGAAGAAAAGAGGATAGAAGAAGGATGAAGAAGACAGAAGAGGGAAGGGAGGAAAGCAGTAGCAGAAGAAGGAAGGAGAGAAGGTGAACAGGAGGGAGGGACAGAGGAAAGGGGAGAAAAAAACGTGTGGAAGAAGTAGCGAACAGGAGTGTGGAGACAGGAGGAAGACAGTGAGGAAGGGAGCCTTCAGGTCAGCAGGCATTGAGCAGTTTGAGTTCCTGCTTTGCTGAGGAATTGCCTTCATCCAGAGTGGATGGCCCGAGCCCCAGCAAAGCCTACCTATGCAGGAAGCCTTGCTTTAATTTACCCAGGTCACGGCAAACGTATTGTCATTCAGCATGTGAAACTGTTTGAACTTACAAGAAGTAACCCAGCAACAGCAATTACCCCACATGTCCCTTGTGCTCTGATGACACAGATGCAACAGGAATGGAGTCTCATAATTTCACAAGGTGACAAAAAAATTGGATTCTGCTGTTTCACCTCCACCTGTGGAGGAGCAGGGAGGCACTGGAGGCCAGCTGAATACACAAATTCCTTGGGTCTGTGGGCCCGGCACGGAGTGCCCCTGGCCTTCTCATTATCTTCTCGTGCTTGAGGACGATGTTGCGCAGCTCCACCATAGTCATTTGTGTGCTGAGAGTGGACCCCTGAATTTCTTATCAGATTCACTATGACAAGGGTTCAGAGAACAGTAAGATCCTGGTAGGGGCTCATCAATTCAGACCCCACTCTTCAGAAATTTGGATTCTTTTTTGTCATGGAGAACCCAAATTGATATTAGTCTTGGCATTATCCTTGGGAAAAAAATTATTCATGCTAATACATTTACTTAAATCCAATTTCCAACTAGGTACATTCTAGAGTGCTGTAGGTGGTTGTCTCATTCAATCTTTGAAGCTATATCATGAAAAGGGTCCTGTGATTCTCTCCATTTTGTGGACCATGAGTTTGAAACAACAGAGGTCAAGGCCCATACAAGGTCACACTGCTAGTGAGTGACAGAGCCTGGATTCAGTCGATAACCATCTGATACCAATGCCACCTTCTCAATCATATTTGGAAAGGTAACTTCTGGCTCAGTCAATAATTCAAATTGTGAGCCAGCAAGATAGCTCAGCAGGTTCCATCCCCTGCACCACGTGCCTCACCAGCCCCACCCTCAGGTGCAGTGAGTGGGCCACAGAGTTTGGGCATGGTGACGCATGCCTGTAATCCTAGCACTTGAGAGGCTGAAAACAGGAGGGTCACTATGAGTCTGAGCTGCATAGTAAAACACTACCAAATACATTAAAATTTTTTAAAATTATTTCCAAGGACTTGAAATTTATGTCAATGGTACCCACTTTTTTCTTAAAAGAAGAAAGTGACCCCATCAATGATGCATATCCATTCATTAAGTTGGAGTTGTGCCTTGGCCATCTCATGGGTCTCTATTTCATGCATGCAGAAATGAATAAAACTTCATTTTGTTCAGAAGCCCCACATTTACAATTTCCTCCCTTTTAGACTGGCTTTCCCATTATGATTCATAGTTACGAGAGTTTTTCTCCGAGGCTTAGGAGACTAGACTAATCACAGCTGTGTTTGAGGGCAGCAGCGGGGTTGGGATGTTTCAAAGTGCTATCTCAATTGGCAATCAGGGGCCAGCCTGTGTCATCAGCTGCCGACTCCCAGGGCTGCTCAGCAATGGGCTGAGAGCCCTCGACTCCCACTTCTGTTGATAGGCACAGTCGGTAGCCTCCAGGGGTTGGCTGGAACCCAGCAGCCTCAGAGACTCTCTGAGTTGGAGGTAACAAGCTGAATTATCCTGTGCTAGTTCAAACCAGCTAGGAACTCATGGAGAATTCAGGAAAAAGTGCAGGAATTTGGGAGCCTCTATTTGGCATAAATGAGAGCTGATCTTGGGTTATAAAATATCCTTGGGCCTGAGTTTGGGGCAGGTGTGGAGTGAGGAAACTGGCTCTTTTACCATCTCCAGGAACAGATGGCCGGGCCTTCCCTGCAAGCAGCCGGCTGCCAGCTGATGCAACAGCATACTGACTCAAAAGCTGTGGTAAGACAGCTGAGGCTACCTGGATTTTTTAAACCTAATTTCTCACTTCCCAACTATGTGAGAATGCATGAAGTTACAGTGTCTTCTACCAAACATAACCAAAAATAAAAAATCTACACCACTTACCTCCAAAGCAACATAACTCTCACCTGAAAACACTAAAAAAGAGGGTGAGAAAGTTTGGCCACAGGCTGGAAAGGGCTTCCGTTAAGTCATTTTATTTTGGCAGGTAAGAGGAAAGTCTAGATCCCTGAAGCCATATGGCATTGGGGATCATCTAGCTTGGGGTCCAGTGTTGCCAAATAGATGTTTCTAGAGAAAACAGAAAGTCATGTTTGCAAGTGAAACCTTGTGATTTTGAGAAGTTGGTTCAGTTACAAAAATGTTTAAAAGCCGCTAAGGCCAGACAAAAGGTACCAAGAACCTCATTTGGTTCACAGCCTTCCATTTGCAACCTTGGAGAGTGTTGGCCTCTTGGAGAGATGGAGAGAGGTGAAGAGGTTGTTAGGTTGAGGAGCAGCAGATGGCTCATGAGCACCAGGTCTGTGGCAGACACCATCAGGTACCTATCATCCCTCTCCTGCATTCCCCACCCATTTGGCTCCTTTCCTCTCCAGCAGCCAGTGACTGTAGCTCTGTGCCCAAAGGTTTAAAAAAAATCTCTGAAAGTCCACTTTGCTTGTGCAAATTGGAAGCACTGAGGAAGAATTGTCTTTTGGGAACAGCTCTGATGCAACTGGTGGCTATGAGGGGTGGTATATAAATACTTTAGCCCCCTCCCCCATTGAATGGGCGAGTTCTGATGAATAAGCACATGCTCTATGCTCTTTCCCAGAGTATTCTCAGCAGACTGAGACCTAGTCATGCATGGGTGGCAGTTGGATTGATAATTCTTGTAGTTTGTATAGATGTCTCTCAAAGTCTCATGTGATCATACGTGGTGGCTTTTGAAAGGTAAATGGATTATGGCAGTATCTTGGTTACTTTATTCTCATTGCTGAGACAAAATACCAACACCCACAATTATGGAAGGAAAGGTTTGTTTTGCTCACAGTTTGTGGAGGTTTAGTCCATACTAGGCTGCCTTCCAGTCAGAGTGCCACATGGCAGAGGGCAACAGTGCATGACGGTGAAAAACAGCAAAAGCAGAAATAGCAAAAAGAGAGGAGCAGAGGGAGCAGGCCTCTTTCCCTCCCTTATATGCAGGCTACCCACCCAAGGTCAGGTATAGCACTCACACCCATAATTCCAGCATTGGACCATAAATCAATCATGAACTCTAGAAGCCAGCCCCCATGGCTGCATGACACTTTGGGAAGACATCTAGACACAAACTATAACATGCGGTATTATGGATAACTTGCTTATGAGGTGGGATTGGGTTGGAAGAGGCATGTCACAGTGGGTATGACCTGAAATGGTATATCTTTCTTTCTCTTCCTCCTTTGACTCTTTTTGCTTCCTGTCTACCACAAGGTAAAAAGCTATTCTTCCACCATGCCCCTGTGCCATACCATTCTGCCTTGAAGTCCACTGACTATGGTCTTAAATGTGAGCCAAAACCCCTCACCTTCCTTTTAGTTGCAGGTGTTGGGAATTTTGTGCCAGAGAAAAGCAACTATGGGTTGATTTTGGCACCAGAAGTGGGGTCATTGTTTTGACTATTACCTGACAAGGTGGTTCAGAAACCTTTGGAACTGGTTCACCAGAGGAGTTTGGAAAAGTTTGGAGATGCCCCCATGGAGAAGCCCTAGGACAATGTAAACCAAGTTTGATGTGTGATTCTGGTCAGAGTTCAGAAGGCCAGAAAGCAGATGGTAAGAACCAGGCTGACTAGATTTGTTTCGAAACAGGGACTCCATTAGCAGTTGGCCTACAGGCCATGTGTGTTCTGTCTTGGCTGAAAATTTGTCTACATTTTTCTCATGTCCTAAGACTTTGTGGGATACTGAGACTAAGGGTGGAAGACTAATTAACTTGGTCAAGGAAATCTCAAGGCAGTCTAATGTTGAAGCTGAGGCATGAATGCCATTCAGAGCTTTCAGCAAGGTTTATACTATAAATCAGGAGAAAAATCCCCCCTTATTTAAAATGCTTTCAGTTTTGCTGTATATCATGACATAGTCCTGTAATCCCAGCACTTTGCATGATGAGGCAAGAGAATCACCAAAAGTTTGAGCCCAGCCTGGTGAGTTCAAGGCCAGCCTGAACTATATAGTGAGACCCTGTCTCATAAAAGCCTCCTCCTCAAAGTGTTCAGTTTTTTTTTGTGGCTCTCAAAGCCAAGTGTTCAGTTTTGCCAGAAAAGAAATGCATGGAAAGTTGGAACAGAAGAGGGCTTGATTACTGAAAAGATTAGCATTAAAAAGGTTCTAAGTACTTTATAACAAGACAATAAGAAGAGTTCTTTGAGGTCGTGTAGAGAACCAGTAAGATGGCACCATTTGTAGGCTCAAAATTGCAAAAATGGAAGATTTTACTTTGAGAAGAGAGCCCAAGGTCACTGTACTGTCTAGTGCTCAGACATCCAGACACTTGGAAATCTCTTCAGTCATGACACAAGAAAGGTTAGCTATTATGTGAGCTGCTGGCAGACCTTAGTGTCATCCATGTGGTACTGGTTTTACAGGCATGAAGCATACAGGAGTTGTTGATTCAGGGAACCTTCTACTCAGATTTCAGAAGAAGGCCTAGGAGGCTAGGTAATCTTCCGCTGAAAGGGCATTGTGGAAAGCTGTGAAAGTGAAGCCAAAAGTGCAGTGGGGGCCACAGGAAGTTGGAAAAGCCAGAAACATGGACCATCTGAGGAAAGCTGTAAGGAGTGAGTAAAAGAGAGGCTAGGAGAGCTGCAACTTACTGGCAATACCATAGAGGTAGGAGCACTGAAGCCCTTTAGAGTCACATCTTAGTGCTGCAAATTGTGCTGGGTGCTGGACATGGAACTATCTGATTTAATGTTTGTTCTGCTGGGTTTTGGTCTTGCTTTTGTCCCATTCTTTTCTTTAACCCTCTTCTTCCTTTTTAGAATGGTAATTCTTACCTTGTGTCATTACATGTTGAACATGTTTAACTTCTTTTTGATATTTACAGGGCCTTACAGCTAAGAGTTTGGCTTAATGTCAGAGGAAGTTTTGTATTTGGACTTTTCAGCAATGGGGAAATTAGGACTACAGATTCAAATGGCAGCTACAGTGGCAGAATATTTCTCTACAGCAGACTCTGGGCCTAACTGAGGGTTTCTATTGGTTCCATGGAAACTAGTGGAAGAAGAGTAGAGACTGTTTACATTTCTCCTCAGCCTGGGCAAAGGCTTTCTTCAGAACCTAGCGATAATTGCTTAAGCATCTTCAGTAAAAGAGAACATGCTAGCCTGGTACAGCTCAAATAATTATTCAGAGGCCATGTCTTTGAATGTCCCCTATATGCAAAATAATGAGCACACCATTCCTATTAATAATACTTTTATTAAAAGTAAAGTTCAATTCAGTGAAGCAAAAAAGCCAGGAAAATTATTCTCCTATTTTTCTACTCCTCTGTCTCGTCTCTCTTTCTTCACTTACCCTGTTCCTGTAGCAATGAGAGGCACCAGCTGTTCTGGCACTAGCACCAGCAGAATGACAGTACAGTGCTGCAGCCACCATTGAGCTTCTCTTTGGCCAATGAAGATGGCACAATGGAAAGTCCTAATTGTGCTTTTCTCTTCCTTTAAGTCCTCAAATTACACTGACTTAAGGAGATACTGAGAGAGCCTATGTACAGCATCTTCACCTTTACTAGGCCTTGTCCCCTTCAGAATCTGGTAAAACTCATGGATCTTAGAATAATAGTTTAAATGCATGAATAAAATACAAGGAATCACAAAAGAAGCCAATGACATTAAAGTACAGTTACAAAAATATAAAATACCAGTTGTGTGATAAGTGCATTTTATTAATGCATTAAATATGATCTAGTGGCAGGTCTAATAACTAGCATGATTTCTAAGCAGGGCTGAGCATATTTCATTATACCTACTACAACTGTAATGTGATGTAAATATATCTATGATTTCTTTTTGTGGGGAGCTCACAGATACTACTAATAAAACTGCAGACCAGCTCAATTACATTCAGAAGTTAGTGAGAATAAATGTATGATTTTCTTCCTGTTCATATTCATGGAGTCCACTCACCCGATGGTCATCTCCCTAGATACAAGGCATGGGGTCAAGCAAACCATTCTTTTATTGCCTTCTGGTTTTGAGAGGGCGTGTTTAGCTTGAGTCTGTGGGAAACTGCTCATTTTCCCCCTTCATCCACATTCTTAGTAACCATTTATTGAACACCTACTGTGTTCCATACACTTTTTCTACTTAGAAAATATCTATTTAGGCTTTCAAC